>JAYMFT010406017.1:0-18574 GCA_038088735.1 Panulirus argus | reverse complement strand
AAAAATATATAAAAAAATATAAAAAAAAAAATAAATAAAAAAAAATATATATATATATATATATATATATATATATATATATATATATATATATATATATATTAAAAAGCTATGATGACATCACACAGACCTGCCTCACACCTACATGTACCCCAAAACTTTCACTCAACTCTCCATCCACTCTTAAACATGCATTTACTCCTACATTAGAAAGCTTTCACACCATCCAACAGTTGTCCCCCTATACCATATATCCTTAAGACATCTCATAAAGCATTCTACTCAACTCTTTCATACACTTTCTCCAGGTCCATAAAAGCTGAATACAACTTCTTACCTTTCGTTAACAAAAATTAGATCCACACATCCTTTACTTTCCTAAAACACCATTGCTCTTCACTTATTCTGCATTCAGTCACTTCCATCACTCTATCACACTGTTCCAATGCACTCTATCCTGTGCATGCCTTTCGCCCTCCTGCATGTTCAGGCCCTGATCACTCAATATCTTTTTCACTCTAACCTTCTATCTCCAATCTGGTCTTACTGTTCTCCTTGTTGCCTCCACTTCTGACACATATATCCTCTTGATCAATCTTTCCTCACTCAATCTCTTCATTTGTCCAAACCATTTAAGTACATCCTTTTCGGCTCTCAACCACTCTCTTTTTAATATAACACCTCTTTCTCCTACTTTTTCATTACTTGCTCAATCAAACCACCACACATCACATACTGTCTTTAAGCATTTAATTTCCAACACATTCACCCTCCTCTGCTTGGTATTATCAATAGCCCATGCCTCACATCCATGTAATATTGTTGGAACTTCTATACCTTCAAACATACCCACTTTTGCCCAAAAACTGACTCACTACCCAGGCCCTTTCATTCCACATAGACTATGTACTCGCCCCTCTCTCCAAGACTCTTACATGTACCTCCTTCGTCACTCCATCCATATACAAATTAAACAACCATGGTGACATCACACACCCCTGCCACAGACCAACCTTCACATGGAACCATTCAGTCTCCTTTCTTCCTACTTGTATACATGCCTTACACTTTTGATAAAAACTTTTTCTAACTGCTTCTAGTAGCTTTCCTCCCATACCATATATTTTCAAGACCTTCCACAAATCATCTCTATCAACCTTATCATATGCTTATTCCAGACTGGTATTATGTCAGCAGGTTCCCAAATCGTAAGGATTTTGTGTAGCCATGAGTGGTTGAAAATGTCTGTAAGTGCTTGGATTGTAACTGGGCCAAGGAGTTTTATGTGAAGTGTGGATTGCACTGTCTCTACCTGTCTGAAGTCACACAACAAGTGAAAGACCTGCAGTTGGGCATGCCCAGCTGCAATGGACCAAGGATCGTCTGTAATCAACCCCTGTATGTCTTCCAGCTATCGAACAATGGTGCCTAGCAAAGGTCCTGCCCCAAAGTATTTGAAGCTGCAGCCCACATTCCACAACCAGGCTCTGACAGAGATATTCATGGTTTTCCTGGGCAGCTTCATATGCCCTAGTTCTGTCCACTGATAACACATCACCCCTTGTAAACCACATCACTCCAGTTCATTCTATCCCATGTACATCTTTCTCCCTCCTGCATGTTTAGGCCCTAAGCACTCAAAAATATTTCACTTCATCCCTCCATCTCCTGATTCAGTCTTCCCCTTCTCCTTAACCCCTCCACTTCTTAAACATATATCCTCTTTGTCAACCTCACCTCACTCATTTTCTCCACCATACTCTCCTCATTACCACACCTCTCTCTTACCTTATCATTAGTTGTTTAATCAACCCTCCTCACACCACTTATTGTTCACAAACATTTCATTTCCAACTCACTCGCCCTCTTCCATATATTCTCATCTATTGCCCATACCTTCCATCTATACATCACTGGGACTATTACACCTTCAAAACAGACCAACTTTTGCCCTTCCAGATAGTGATCTCTCTTTTCACACATTCTTTAATGCTCCCAAAACCTATGCCCCCCTCACCCATGTCATGACTCATCTTTGCTTCCATGGTTCAATTCGCGGCCATGTCCACTCCTACATATCAAAAACATTTCACTTCCTCCAAATTGTCTCCATTCAAACATACAGTTCATCTAACCTGTCTCTCCACTGCTATACCAAATCACTTTTGTTTTACTTACATTTACACTCACCTTTCTTTGTCCACACACTCTCCCAAATCATACATCAAATTCTGCAGCTTCACACTTGAATCTGCCTCCAATGCTGTGTCATCAGCAAACAACAACTGACTCACTTGCCAGGTCCCCTCATCCCCTACAGACTGCATACCTGTCCCACTCTCCAAGAACCATATACTGAACTCCCTCTTTCACCCATCCATGAACAAATTAAACAGCCATGGTGATTTCATACATCCCTGCTGCAAACCTACCTTCAACTGGAACCACTCACCCTTCTCCCAACCAACATGCACACACACCTTACTCTCTTAATGAAAACTCCTTACTGCTTCAAACAGCTTTCCTCCCACACCATACATTTGTAACACCCTCCACAAAACATCTCTATAAATTCTGTCATTTTCTTTATCCAGGTCCATAAATGCCAAATACAAATATTTCTCTTTCTCTAAGTATTTCTCACACACATCCTTTAAAGCAAACACGTGATCCACACACCTTCTACTACTCTTGGAATCACAGTGTTCCTTCCCAAACTGATGCTCTGAGTATGCCACACCTCAATCACCAATCTTCCATACAACTTACTAGGTTCATTCAACAAACTTATGCCTCAGTAATTCGAATACTTACCTTTGTCTCCTTTGCCTTTACCCCATAGCACTATACATGCATTCTGCTAATCCCTAGGCACCTCACCAAGATTCATACATACAATGTAAAATCTAACTAACCATTTAACAATAGTCATTCCTTTTTGTTAAGCATTTCACCAGCAATACCATCCCATCCAAACTCCTTTCCACATTTCAATTTACAAAAGGCTTTCTCCACCTTTTCTCTCTTCAACAAACTACTTCCCATGACTCTCTCTCTTCAACAAACTACTTCCCATGACTCTCTCATTTTGTGTAAATCCCTAACCCAAAGTACCCCAAATTGGCCACCCTATCACCAAACACATTCAACAATTCTTCAAAGTACTCACTCCATCTCTTCACCTCGTCACTGCCATTTCCCACATTAGCGAGGTAGAGCCAGGAACAGAAAATGAAATGGCTTCATTTGCACATATCCATTCAACAGCTGTCACATGTAATGCACCAAAACCATAGCCCGCTTCACAACTCGGCTCCACTTGCCTTTCTGAGGTTCCCCCAAGCCAGCCCATATGCCTTGGTTCAGTCCACTGACAGCACACCACACCCCTGTATACCACATCACTAATTCACTCTATCCCATACACACCTTACACCCAGCTGCATGTTCAACCTCAAACTCTCAAAACCTTATGCATTCCATCCTTCCATCTTCAATTCAGTCTCTCCCTTCTCCTTGTCACCTCCACTTCTGACACATAAACTGTATCCTCTTTCTCATTCTCTCCTCACTTATTTTTCCTGTATGTCAAAACCATTTTAACAAACTCTCTTCAACTCTCTCGACCAAACTCTTCTTATTACCACACCTTCCTTACCCTATCCCTCTTCAACAATCTGAACCATACTCTTCTTATTCCCACACCTGTCTCTAACTGTATCGTTTCTTATTCAATCAAACCTCCTCGCACCATATAGTCCTCAACATTTCATTTCCAATATATTCACCCTCTTCTATACATTCACATTTTAACAAACTCTCTTCAACTATCTCGACCATACTCTTCTTATTACCACACCTTTCTTACCCTATCCCTCTTTAACAATCTGAAGCATACTCTTCTTATTCCCACAACTCTCTCTAACTGTATCATTTCTTACTCAATCAAACCTCCTCACACCATATAGTCCTCAACATTTCATTTCCAATATATTCACCCTCTTCTATACATTCTCATATACAGCCTATGCCCTGCATCCACACAACACTATCAGGACTACCATACCTTCAAACACGCCCATCTTTGCCATCCCAGGACTAGGACCTTCATCCCCTCTCACACCCTATGACTTACTTCAGCTCCCATGGTTCCAATTGCTGCCATGTCATCTCTCTTTGTCTCTTTACACTGCTAAAACTAATAAACTTTCATTTATTCACATTTGCTCTTCAACTTTCTCTCTTCAAACACTCCCAAACTCAGACACTAGATTCTGCAGTTTATCAGTCAAATCATCTACCATCAGTAACTTGTAATCAGCAAAAAAAACAATTGACTTACCTCCCAGGCCTCCCAATCCCCAACAGACTGCATACCTACCCCTCCCTGATCTTTGCCTTCACCTCACTCACTACCCCATCCATAAAGAAATTAACAGTCATGGAGATAGTACACACCCCTGCCACAGACACCATCATCAACCGGAACCATTCGTGCTGCTCTCTACCTACTCACACACATATACACTTGAACGTAGGAGAAAATATGTAAGTGAGAGGTCATGTGTAAGGAATCTCTTACATTTCTATGTGAGAGTGAGCTCTGTCTTACACAAAAAGGAAGGTTGGGTAGACTGTTTAAATCTTAGTTGCCAGAAAGCATCTGATACAGTAGTGCAAGGGAAACCAATTAAGAAGCTGGAATACCAAGTAAGAATAAGGCGTAGACTCCTCTAATGGTTGGGAAATTATTGGACACATGTTGGAGAAGCTTTCTCCAAGTGGGTGGAGGCAATCACTGGAGTGCAACATGGTTCTATTTTGGGACTGTTACCCTTCTTGACCTATGTGAATATTCTGTCTGAAGGTATGGACTCCTAACTGAATATGTTTGCAGATGATGCAAAAGTCATGAGGGAAAACAAGCAATGAGGGTTATATCTTCTAACAAAAGGACATAGCACGCTTCAAATTTGCCCTGGTACATGGCTGATGAATTTCAAATGTGAAGTAATGAGGATGGGACAGGAAATAAGCTTCAAGATTCTGTGCATGAGAAGGATTTGAGTCAACATCATCCCTAACCTATCACCAGAGTCCCACATTAGAAGAATAGTAAAGGAAACAAACTGTCCTCTGGCAAATGTCAGAATAGCTTTCAAGTACAGGGATAAGGAAATATTTAGAAAACTGCTCATGTCATACATATGGCCAAAACTAGAATAAGCTTCTCATGTCTGGTCACCTTACCAAAGAAGCATAAAGAGCTAATAAGGAACATTCAGAGGAAGGCAACAAAAATGGTAAAATACTTAAGAGAGCTAAATTACAGGAAAAGGCTAAAGGCTTTAAATTTGCCTACCTTGGAAAAGTGAAGATTGATGGGTAACCTGATAACAACCTTTAAGTTTCTAGAACTGACCAATGATGTGGACAGTGAATGATTCTTCAGGAGATTTAGGGATAGAGCAACCAAAGGATTAACATTAAGTTAAGCAAGAAACTTGTCAAAAAAGGATGCAAAGAAGTACTTTTATGGCATAAGAATGGTGAATAAATGGAATAAAATGACTGAGGACATAGTTAATGCAGACAGCATACATACATTTAAGTTGTAATAAAGATTGTTCAAGAGATAGGGTAAACTCCCTCTCCAAACATTACATATAGGTAATGACATATGTACGTTTTTTCTTCTTTTTTCATGCTTATTCACCATTTCCTGCATAAGCAAGGTAGCACCAGGAACAGACTAAGAAAAGTCCTCATTCATATCAATACATAAATCCCTATCTGTCATGTGAAATGCACCAAAACTGCCATTCCCTATCCACAACTAGGCCCCAAAGACCTTTCTCCTGCTGCTTCATATGCCATGGTTCAGTCACTGACATCACACCACCCTTTGTATACCACCGTTCCCATGCAAGCCTTTCACCTTCCTGCATGTTCAGGCTCACTGCACTCAAAATCTTATTCACTCCCATCCTTCCATCCCCAGTTAAGTTTCCCCCTTCAAATAGGCCCCTCCACTTTTGACAAATATATCCTCTCTGTTAACCTCTCTTCACTCACTCTCTCCATATGTCTAAACAATTTCAGCACACACTCTTCACCTTTATCAACCATAGTCTCTTTATCACCACACCTCGCTCTTACCCTGTCATTACTTATTTAATCGACCCTCCTCACACCAAATATTATCCTCAAAGATTTCATTTCTAACACACTCATCCTTTTCAGTACATTCTCATCTATAGTCCATACTTTGCATCCACACAACACCATCAGGACTAACTTCAAACATACCAATTTTGCACTCCCAAATAACAACCTCTCTTTCCACACATTCCTCAGTGCTCCTAGTACCTTTGTCCCCTCACTCACCTAATGACTCACCTCAGCTTCCAAGGTTCCATTTGCTGCTATGTCCACTTCTGGGTATCTAAAACAATTCACTACTCCAAATTTTCTCCACCTAAATTAGCCTGTCTATTGCTAAACCCAATAACCTTGCTTTTATTTACATTTTCTCTCTGCTTTCTCCTTTCATGCACTCACCCAACCTCAGACACCAATTTATGCAATTTTTCACATCACTCAAATTCACATCCAAATTAGCCTGTCTCTTTTCACTGTTAAACCCAATAACCTTACTTCTATTCACAATTTACTTTCAGCTTTCTCCTTTCATGCAGGCACCCAAACTAAGACACCAACTTAAGCAGTTTTTCACATGAATCTGCCACCAGTAACATGTCATCAACAAACAACAAGTCTCATCTCCCAGGTACCCTCATTCCCAACAGACTACATACCTAACCACTCTTTCAAGGAACCTTGCATTTCTCTCCTTCACCTCCCCATCCATAAGCAAATTAGACATCCTGGTAACATCACACACCCTGCCCCAGATCCACCTTCACCTACAACCACTTAACCTCCTCTCTACAAACTCACATTCACACCTTACTCTCTTGATAAAAGCTCCTCATTGCTTTTAATAGCTTTCCTCCCACAGCATACATTCACTACACCTTCCACAGAGCATCTCTATCAACCCTATCACATACTCTCTGCAGATCCATATATGCCACATACAAATGCCTCTGTTTCTCTAAATATTTCTAAGACATAATTTTCAAAGCAAACAACTGATCCACAAATCCTCTAACACTCCTGAAACCACATTGTTCCTCTCCAATCTGAAAATCTGTGCATATCAACATCATCTCAAATCATCACTCTCCCCTACAATTTACCAGGTATAATCAACAAATAATAATCTGTAATGTGAAGTCACTTTTGTCCCCCTTGCCATTATATAATGGTACTATTCAAGCATTCTGCCAATCCTTAGGCACCTTACCATGAGACATACTTACAAAGAAAATCCTAACTATGTAATCAACAACACCATCACACCCTGCTTAAGAAATACAATTGCAATCCCATCCACTTTAGTTGCTCTGCTGCACTTCATCTTACACAATATTTTCAGCACCCCTTCTTTCTTCATCAAACCACTATCATGACTATCTCATTTTGCATACATCCATGCCCAAAATACCATCAGCCACCATATCATTAAACACCTTTAACATCCCTCACAATAATCACTCCATCTCCTTTTCATCTCATTTCTGCTTGTTACCACTAACCCATTTTAACCCCTTCACTGATGTTTCCATTAATTCTCCCATTTTTTTCACACTGTTAACCTTTTTCTAAAACATTTTCTAATTTTCCCTGAAGATTGCTGATACCTGCTCACAACCTCTCATTTGCCCTCTTTTTCAGCCTCTGTACCTTCTTCATAACCTCCTACCACTTTCTCTTGTATATCTCCCAATCACTTGCACTTCTTCTCAGAAACTACAACCATAAACTCTCTTTTCTCTTTCCCTACCAAACTAACTTCCTCATCACACCACTCACTACCCTTTCTCAACTGTCCACCTAACACATGCCACACACTCCACTCATGTGTAAGTAGTCCTTCACTAAACATCCCCATCCCTTACTCACTCCACTAGCTTAATTTACTCTCATCTTTACCCAATCTACACTGATTTTCCTGGTATCTCTTCTCACAAGCCTTTTTCCAAGCTCACTCACTTTCACAAACCTCTTCCCACCCATATCATTTCCTCTTTTCCTTGAGCCTCTACAAACATTCATCCTCAACTCCACCAACAGCTGACCCTCTCAACACATTCATATCTCCTTTGCACGTCTATCAGCTATTGCATAATCCAATATTAATCTCTTTACATCTTCCCTACTCATGCATGTAAACCTAAGTATGTCCCTCATTTCAAACAAGGTGTTCCCAATTACCAGTCCTTTTTCATCATACAACTCCTCAAGCTGTTCATCATTCTTATTAACAACACCAGGTACCAAATATGAACCAATTATGCCCTCAACTACCACATTACCTTATCATGCATTCAAATCACCCATCATTAATACTCCATTCCTTGCATCAAAAGTGCTGACACACACTCTCAACTCCTCCCAAAATATTCACCTCTATTCTTTAGTCTTCTCATCTCTAAGTGCATAAGCACTAATAATCATGCAGTTCTTGAAAGTAACTTTCATTTTTTTCCAACATCAGTCTGGTACTCACTTCCTTATACTTACACATTCACAGAACTCCTTCAACAACAGTGCTTTCATCCTCACACTGCCCCTGACTTTACCCAAAAGACATTCTAAAACCATTCCTTCCCTTTCCCCTTTAGCTTTGTTTTACTCTTTGGCCTGAACAACCAGCTTCAGATTGTTTTTCTTCCTCTTTTCATTCTATTTTACCAAATAATGATTGTGATTAGTACCATGTGCTAACAGGAAAGCTAGTGCTATCCCACTGATCAAATAGGCTGTTTGAAGGTCCTAACTCCTTAAATATCAAAGAGATGTCTCTCAATGCTAGCAAGACAAACCAGCAGGAGAGAGAGAGATTTAACCCTTAAATCCCAACCTAATGTATTTAGTGCAACCTGAATCATTCATTAGGGTCAACCATTTTTATGCCATACAACTAACCTGAGAGACAATGATTGCCAGAGAGACACATCGGCACCTGATTCTGAACCGGACCATCCCGCTGGGATCTTGCTGGAAATTAGACATGTTATACTCAGTGAAATTTGTAATATGTTGGGAAAACATTTTAACAAAAACAAATATCATTTACAGAATTTTCCAATTTTCATGGGTAACACCCTTCTATGAGAGGAAAGTTAGCTTAGTTTAGGGTGTATGACATGAGAGTGAAAAACTTATCATACCAATAACAATCAACACTCAACCAATCTAGCCACAGAATGAACCCACATCTCTTGTAGAAAGATTGCAGAGAACCATGAGTTACTTGCTGCCTCAAAGTAACTCCTTATGTGTGTGTGATTAACTATTTTTTTCACCTATTTGTAATATATGGGGAGGAGGTATTACACTTATAAGTCCCATCCTTTGAACATTTTCTGATGTCTTACTATTTCATCAATTCATGTATGCTGTCTGCATAACCATGTCCTCAGTCATTTTATTCCATTTATCTACCACTCTTATGCTATGAAAAAAAATACATCTACTTTAAGAAGTTTCTTGCTTAATATTATGTCAAGTCCTCTGGTGCTATATCCCTACATCACTCAAAGAACTGTTCACTGTCTATGTTATCAATCTGTTTTAAAAACTTAAAGGTTGTAATTTGGTCACCCCTTACTCTTTTCTCTTCTAAAGTGGGCAAATCTAAATATTCTAGCATTTTCCTGAAACTCAGCTCTTGGTTCTGGTACCAGCTTTTTTGTCCTCATTTAGACCTTGTCTATTAGCTCTTTGTGCTTCTTTAGGAGGAGTTACCAAACATGAAAAGCATATTCTAATATTGGCCTTATGTAAGACATATACTTGAAAGCTATTCTAAAATTTGCCAGCAGATAGTTTATCTCCTTAACTGGTCTCCTAATAAGGGTCTCTGATGACAGGTCTGGGATGATGTCAGCTCCCAAGTCCTCATACTAAGAATCCTGAAGCATTTTCCCTGCTAGGTAACAATAATAATGAGGCCTTCTTTCCCTAAGTCCATCCTCATTATTTTAAATTTGCTTGGGTTTAATTTCAGGAGTGTGTGTGTGTGTGTGTGTGTGTGTGTGTGTGTGTGTGCCAGCGTGTGTGCGTGTGTGTGTGAGATTACCAATTTGTACTTACAGTATCTACAGAAAGTCTGAGGAATATGGAGCCTTTTGTTGTGTGGTTGAGTGTCCTCAGAATTTCTGTGTCTATCAGCCTAATGAATGCTCAGATCTCTTAATTAGTACTTGGCAACTCTCCTGGTGATTCCATCACCATGTCCCGAGGAGCACATTAGTGCCTCATGGAACAAGCGATAGAGAGGGGACACATGATATGAGCAGCTGGATTAACAAAGACTTTTTCTTTTGTTTGTTTGTTTGTTTGTTTCATTTGCTTCCTGTCTCACAGCCACCCAACCACATCTTAGAATGGGTCAAAAGAACCTCACCCAGCAAGAAAAGGCACAAATTCTTGCCCTGAAGGGGGCAAAAATGTTGGTAAAGGAGATTTGTCACTGTATGGGGGTGAGCAAGTCAGCCATATACAGCCTCCTTGCAAAAGCCAAGAATATCCCACAAGGAGAAGTTCCACCTCATATATCCATACTAAAGCATCCCACAAAGATTTCAGCAACTACTGACAAGCTTATCAAGAAGCAAGTACCAATAAATGCACTCATCACAGCAAGACAATTGAAACAAGCTTATCCCACCCTCCTCAGAAGTGATGCAGAATACATCATTCAAGGGCGCTGCTAGAAACACCAGAATCTGCCTCTTCATTCCCCGACCAAAAAAACCCCTACTGACTCGCAAGATGCGTGATGCTTGTCTCAGTTTTGCAAGGAACTACAAACATTTCACTGTTGAGGATTGGAGAGGGGTTTTATGGAGCGATGAGTCGACTTCCCAGTGTGGTGCAGTGAGGTGTGGCAAGTTGAGACGTCCCTCACACATGAATCCCTTTGACCCCCATTATGTGCAAATGACTGTCAAACACCCAGACTCAGTCATGATTTGGGGTTGTTTCAGTGGAGAGTCAGGGCATGGGGATTTCATATGCTTCTTAAGAATATCAAAATGATTGGAGACTGCTACAATGAAGTTCTTCATGACCACAGGATGAATTTTTATGAGCTCCATGGCTGCAACTTCTTTATGCAAGACAGTGCACCATGTCACAAGGCAAAGAAGGTCATGAAATGGTGGTCAGACAAGCAAGTGAACGTCCTTCAATGGTCTGGGGATTCTCCAGACCTGAATCCCATCGAGGAGCTGTGGTCTCACATGAAGCTTAAACTTCAAGAAAGGAACACTTCTTCAATTCCTCATCTTCCTGAAGCCAACAGAGACATCTGGTTGAATGGAATTGACCTAGATTACTGCAGAAACCTTACTGACTCCATGTTGCAATGCATACAAGCTGCTTTAAAGGCACATGGTGGCCATACTCTGTACTAAAATAAAGAAAATTAAATTTTTTGTTTCTTTTTTTATACCCATTCCTCAGGCTTTCTACGGGTACTGTATCTATTCATATAATACAGGAAGGGAGTTTTACACTCATGGAGCCCCATCTCTTGAACATTCTCTTCTATCATACATCTTAAATTTATGTATATTCACTGCACTAACCATTTATTCTATTCCATTCATCCACCACTCTTATACTATAAAAGTACTTCTTCACATCTAACTTGACAAGCTTTTTGCTTAATTTCATGTTATGTTCCCGAGTTTCTCCATGCCTACATCTCTTGAAGAACTGGACACAGCCACACCATCAATCTGTTTTAAAAACTTAAATGTTGTGATCAGGTCACCCCTCACTCTTTTCTCCTCCAAAGCGGGCAAATTTAAAGTCTTTAACCCTTCTCTGTAACCCAGCTCTCTTAATTCTGGTATCATTTCTGTAGTCCTCATCTGGACCATCTCTTTAACCCTTCTCTGTAACCCAGCTCTCTTAATTCTGATATCATTTCTGTAGTCCTCATCTCGACCATCTCTACAAGCTCTAAATTTAAGCTTCCTTAGGTGCAGTGACCAAACTTGAGCACAACTTTCTAGTTTTGGCCTTATGTAGGATATGAATAGCTTACCAAATACTTCCTTATTCATATACTTGAAAATCATTTTGATATTTGCCAGAGGACAGCTGGTCTCCTTAACTATTCTCCTAATGTGGGACTCTGGTGACAGGTTAGGGATGCTGTTGCCTCCCAGCTACTTCTTATGCACAGAATCCTGAAGCTTATTTTCTGCTAGATAATAAGTAACTTTGTCCCATCCTCATTACTTTACATTTGCTTGGAATGAAGTTCATCAACCATGTATCAGACTAACTCTGAAATCTGTTTAGCCCTCCTTATAAGCAAATGCAATCCTACTTGCTTGTCACTTCCCTCATGACCTTTGCATCATATACAAGCATATTCAGGCTGGAGTCTATACCTTCAAGCAAGTCCTTTACATAGACTTAACCAGGATAAGTCTACTAATATAAGCTCCAAGAGAGTGTGTCCTACTACATTCAAGGGAAATGTAAATATGGGAATATATAGGATTAAAAAAGTAAATTTGTTTGCAAAGGAAGCCTCTGATTTTGATTTTAAGGAATTCCCAAGGGAGACTGATAACACCAAAGGTGCCATGGTGTAACATAGCTGATAACTCACACCTTATGGATAATGCAAAAGAAAAAAAACATCTAGAAATTTACCACTTGGAAGACAGGGTAAAGAAGCTGGAGAACATTGTTGACCATGAAAACCTAAAAACAGTACTGGAGGGTGTTCTATAGGATGACCAGAAGAAGCTGGAGGTCTGTGCAAGAAAGAGTGAGAAATGCAAAAAAAAATATATGTAGGCAATAACTATGATAAAATATGACATTAATATGAAAAAGCTGGAGGATGTGTTCAGCATAAGTACACAAGTAGAAAGGGATTGACAAAAACCCAAACAGAGTTTCAGAATGGAAAATAACTGCTGAGCAGAAGATGAAGCAACTGAAAAACATAAGTATGAAATCTATGAAATCTTGAGACAGATAGGCAAAATGAAATACTGTACTGGGTCAATGAAGAGGTAGAAGATTCAGTTTAAGACAAGTCCATTTAGGAAGTATGAGGTAAAATAGATGAAAGAGTTAAAAGGACAGCTGTGCAACAATGAGAATACAAATTTTACATAATGTAAGAGATGAAGAGGAAGACAGTGCCAGACTGCAGGAGATAACAGAAAGACGGGTCACTGTGCATATAAGGGAAACTACGCAAATGGAGGTGTACAGGAATAAGTCAATGATAATCTTTGGGCTGCAGGAAGATTACTTGCCAGATTAGGAGGAAACAGTAGCCAGAAAAGGGCAGAAAGTCCAGGAAGTACAATACTTCAGATGGTGGATATAATAGAAACATGTGAAGAAATTAAAGAACCTAGGAGAATGAGAAAATACGGACAATACACCAGATTAAGGTCACATAACATTTGATAAGATGTGTAGCTGTAAGTTACTTAAATAAGTATATAAACTTGCCAGAAAGGAGTAATTCAAAAGAGAATGTTTTGCAGAAGTGACAGACCATGAGAAGTGACAAAGATAACCAAGGAGAACTGGCAAAAGGCAAAATGTGATAGGAGTCAGATCAGGCCAGAGAGAGGAACAATATCCTCACCTCTCATCCAAGGAGGCCAGCTAGCTTGAAGCAAGTGCCTTAGGCTGAAGGTTCTTAAAATAAAAGCAGACAGTTTGGTTATGGAAAGGAGCTACAATTTAGGGACAGTTTATAAAATGCAACCCAGACATTGTGAAAGTGGAGAAGATGCGATTCAAAAAAACAACCAAACTCTTAACTTAGTTTGTCCAAAGGGGTAAACAGTAACAAAAAAGGGATAGAGAAAACAAAGGAAGGGGAGGAGACAGCCCTCTAGACAAAATCCAGGCAATATCAGAAGATGGTACCTTCAGACAGTATATAATGGAGAAGATTACTATGAGTAGGAAGTATATCTTAATACTCTTAACTTACAGTCTTCCAAAGAACTTGAACAATGCAGAGCAGCTGTATTTAGAGAATAATGGAACAATTAGGGAGGTGAAGGAAGAAATAAGACACTTTCTCGTACGATATGATAAATTACTGATAATGGACAGATTCAATTTACAGAAAAATGGATTGGGAGAACTTAGATTCCCCTCCTCACTCTTATCTCAGGTAGTCTCCCATCCATAAGAAAATGAAATAACTGCACTCCTATGTTTACTTACTCTCATTATAAAAGCTCATAACAGCATTTAGAAGTTTTCCATACACACCACACAGTATCAAAACCTTCCAAAGTGCTTTGTTATTCAATTCATCATATGTCTTTTCAAAATCCATAAATGTAGCATCAAACTCTTTTGTAAACACTTTTTCAAAAATCTTATCTACATATCCTCTTCCCTTCCGAATCTCACTTTGTTCATTCATTCCTTTTAACACAATCATATTCCTTCCAAACACCTTCCCAGATATGCTAAGGGGACTTAATCCTCTATAATTCATACACTCAACTGTACTCCTGATGGAATAAATACTGCCTTCATCCAGTCAACAAATATCTAACCACATGGGAATTCTATACTACAAATTAACTGAGATAGCCCTTCAAATTTTTTTTCTCTGATATATGATATCAATATCAACTTCATGAGTGATGAACAAAAGATTTATATTGTTTATTGTCTCCATGAGAATTAGAGTATTATAAAATTATTGAGAAACATCAAAGAACACTGAAGCCTTCCATCATATCACTTAAGTAACTAGAACAACAATCCATCACAAAAATTTTCCAAGTGAATTTAAAAGCCATATCTTGAATATAATCTACAAAATAAAATGTATCAAAACCTCTTACATCTTACCAGGTTCCAAGATTAACCATATGCCACACTGGGCCTTTGGTTGTTAGTGATTAAGCTCTCATTTCTTTCAACAGCAAGCATGTGAGAGCCAACCAGGAGAAAACAGAAAGGCCTGTAGACTACAATCAGCCATGGTAGTAATTTCAACCCTAGAGGGCAGATGACCTCTTATGAAACGTCACATGCTGGATGTATGTAACCTTATACGAGCCATTAATACTTATAATAGCATCCCATGCACTGTCTCCAGACACTACAGGCTGAACTCTTTCCATACTCTAATCTGTAAATGCAGGCTGTAAATGCAGAGATGTCAAGGATGTCTCTATGAGATCTGTGCCCTCACGTTATGTACCATAATAATTTTGGCAATTGTGTCACTCTTAGATAACAGATATTACTGACACAAACCTTTAGTACTCATACTTATTTCTGAAAAATCACAATTACAAAAATACCATGCATCTCACTCAGTTACCTGAAAATACTCTTGGAGTATCTCATACACCTGGCAGCTAAGCAGCATAAGTTAAAGGATGCATAGCATTTATGAACCATGTCTCATCAAGCTGAAGTGCATATGCTAGCATTTCTTTTAGAAAATTATAACCTAGTTAATCAACCTAGTTAATCATAAAACAGGCTTGAACTTTCAACACTTACAATATTTGTCTCCACTTTGCCTGGAAAATTGCCTCCAGTGACCAATCAAAATCAGATCATCCATGGTGTGCTCAACACAAGACTACAATATCAAATATCTGACAGAATATGATTTACAGACACAGGTGTGGTAAACCATCCCTCGCTATTTCAACAGACTTGAGTCAAAGAAGAATTAGGCTGCCTGTGAGCCTAACTTAGAACATTACAATTACCCAAACATTTGATTAGTCCACTTGCCACAATACTCAGAATTAAAGTATTGAGACTTCAGACAGTTTGTACCACTCACAATGAAATTAATACTGTATGGCAGATACCATAAAGGGGTAATTATGTACCTAATTTGAGGTCACTACATTACTAACTTGAAGTAATTCATGAAAATGGGAAAAAGAATATTAATGGACTCCAAAGTCTTAAAAGAGAAGTGCACTTGTGGAGCATGATTTGGATAATCTTTTTTAAGATGTCTTTATTGTCAAATTGCATACACTATAGAAAATGAAATTCTTTATGGTTAGGAGCTCAATTCAAATGTAAAAGAACAAGAATTATATAATACTAACAATATATAAGTGACAATGGGAGGGCAATGAAAATCATGAAAAATATGGAGTTAATCAAAATATCACAAACATATTAGAAATCAACAAAGCCTATCAAATCAACAATAACTTTATTTAGGGGCTGGGATTTAACTTAATTTTCAAATTCATGGTTAAAATATAGCATAAACATTATCATCATCATCCTACATTAGAGCAAAGAATATCTGCTATAGTTGGTTGTGCTCAATGGGACAGGTGTGTGTGAAATAAACGCAAAGAATGCCCAAGCCTTTCAGACTCTCACTGACAGTGCACAACCAAAACAATCTTTCTCAAATAATGTTCAAAATATAAAAAATTTCAACTGTTAGGGAATGAACTGTTAGGTGTTCATAAGTTCTATTCATTTACACAAGTTCTACCTTTCTATACATTTTCCCTTGTCTTCACAGTCCTTCCTATTATCAATTACTCAAATGATTACTTTCCATGTGCCACTTTTCTTGCACTATGACTTACCCAGTTAAGGAAAAGTTGTTGGAACCTTAAAAAATTGACAAATTAGTTTGTTGAAAAAGACTATAATGATACTGCATTTTCTCAAAAGTATTAAACTAAGTCCAGGACAACACTTGGTTCCACAAATGGTTCTTTCCTATGAATGAATGTGTTACTGAAGTCTTTCCTTCATTAATGCATTTCATGTTTTTGTGATTATTTTGTTATGAATGACATTTTAAATATTTTTATAGCTTACAATTAATAATAAATTTTTCATCAAGACTTTCGTGAAATGTCATATTTGACTTTTCTCCTTTGCAAAAGTTTTGTCTTTTAGCTTCACTTCAAGATAATTTCTTCAGCTTTCCAAGGAACATTGGGTTAATTACAAAAGAGTTCTGAAAACATATCTAGAAATCGGCAAAAACCTATTAAAACTACGTCTGAATTTCCCCTACATGTGATATCTAACTTCTTCACAATGTCATTTGAAAACGTGATTATCAAGACCTCATGTTTCAGTCTAGCTGCCAGAAGGTTTAGTCTCTGAGTATGACTGTATTCAAATATATGCAAACTAGGTACAGGGCACATTTTTTTTCCAGGAACGGAAGCAAAGATCAAACGACAATTGTTACATTTTAATGATGACACTGAAAATTAAAGTAAATCTCAGCCTCTTGGTGAAGTTAGGTAAAGTCTTAATTTGTTCTGTTAATTTCTAGAAATAACTTTCTTTACACTTTCCCTGTGTTAATGGACCTCCTTACTACTGACATAACATATTTTGATGTAAAATTATCCAAATCATTATTCATCTCCAGCATCGTCAATTTTCTTGTGAAGTTAGTTAAACAAAATCTGTTAATAATTTGTGGCACATAAGGTAAATAATCATTATTACTTTGGTAGAATTCACCAGTATTTAATAAAATCATATGTACATTCTTTTTTTCCAGCAATGATCTAAATCACTTTTACTGTGTTGGAACAACAGTGTACAGTATACTTCCTTAAGATACTTCACTGGAAACATTAAATAACATAATTACCTGTACATATAATATTACCGAGTATAATAAAGCATGAGGTTAAGTTAATGTGTCCCGTATGAAATTTTCAATATTTAAGCCCAGCGTTATTCCCTTAAATCTAATCTTCATAACATGTCAAGAAAGAAACGTTCATAATTACATATGTTGTACGGATGAATAGTGTCCTTTTGAAAGACACGTCCATCATAAATACATCATGTTGTAGGGATAAAAATTCTCCATAGCCGTATTAACTGACATATTATAACTTTACACATAAATTGGGCTTCTCGACCTGACCCCGAGCTACTTCCCATGTTGTCTTCTTCACTGAAGCACAATAGCCAATTGTCACTAACACTATGGCATTGCACTGACTTTCTATGTATACTAGCATTATTATTTTGTTACAATTACTACCTGTAGTAAATGTTTCACTCCATAAATTACTCTTGTATCGTTGTTGTATGGTATGACACAATTAACTTTCTCAGCATACAGGTGCCGCCTTAGCATTCTTAATTAGACTTCTGTAAAATCTAATGCAGCGTTACAACGATAACAGTTGCATGTCAAAAACCGTCATAAATCAAAAAATATATAAGTACTTACTATGCATCTAAAATTGTGACAAATCTTCCGACCAAGAAAGCTGTCATGGCAACAGACACTGTTGCTTCATTTTAATCTCGGGATTTATATTTTTGTTTCGTTTCTACAGGTAAAGGTGCACCAGGTCTCAATTAAATTAGCTGAATTTCAAATTTATTACCAAAGGAAATGGTTGAGAATTTTCAAATATATATATATATATATATATATATA
>JAYMFT010406006.1:0-18575 GCA_038088735.1 Panulirus argus | reverse complement strand
TATATATATATATATATATATATATATATATATATATATATATATATATATATATATATATATATGAAAGGGTGACTGACAAATTTATGTCATGATTTACTTTCCTGGCGCCACATTATTCAAGGATTAATTAACTTAACCTTTACAAGAAAAAAATTATGCAATCACCGAGATTCGTTCCTAACTTTGGTCAGCAGTTTGAGAATGGGAATTTCATTCGTCCATGCAAAATAAGCTCGCTCGGGTTTGGTAATGCTGGACCGGGTAAGGCGTTGGTGGTTCACACTTTCATAGAGAATAACGAACCCCAACTTAATCTGGCTCACTTAGCACAGAAAAATAAAATTTCTTGCTCAGTAATTACGACAAAAAATATGTGAAACTCTAGGTGACTGCAGAAAATTTCATATACTATATAGATTAAAACCTATTTAATAACTGAGGTGGCACAAGGAAAGTTAATAATAACTGTCCATTGTATACGAAAAATATAAAAAAGACTGACTTGCATATATGGAGAACACAGACAAGGGTATGTAAAGGGGAAGAATGCAAGTGCATGTTAAGGACAGACTGATAAATATATGAGGTGGGGCTAACCTGCTAATGAAGAAATCAGAATGACAAATTCATGCGGTGGGAAACTAAAGAGTGAATGTGGAAGGGATGACTGAAAGGTGCATGGGGAGGGAAGGTGTGGGAAGCAAAGATAAACGAAACGTATGTGAAGATCAGACTAAAAAGTGGATGCGGAGAGGAGACCAACAAATATATGTGGAAAAAGCCAGGGTGACAGTCTTGAAATACCAGTGTTACGAACGGAGCTAAATCGTTCTTAAACGCAGTCATATACCAGCGTCAGGGTGCAGCAGACCTCGAGGCACGTCCGGGAAAGAAACAACAGTAATCTAGCGAGTGTCTTGGGTGGGGGGGGGGGCAAGCAAGATGTGTACTTACGACACCAGACAAGGTACACAGCAGCATGTGCTTTGAGGGGGTCTTGTTAGCACAGAAGGCTTAAGCATTAATTTTCCATATCTATGAATTATCATTATTTCTGTAAAGGGTATGTGCAGGTGCGTCAGCTTAACGGACGTACCTAAGTGTGTGCACATCTGCTGGGGCGTGTACCATAATTATGTTTACGAAGAAAAAGAGAAAAGGACTTAAGAAAAAAAAAAAAAAAAGATACAATACCTCGGTTAACGAAACAACAAGTCAACGCTAAACATATCTCAAACAACTCTTAACGGCAACCCGTGAGCCTCCTCTCCTGAACACACTACCTTCATTATAAGTGATGGGGGCTGGCTGGCTGGCTGGCTGGCGACTGCCGAAGGACTGGCTGCGCCGCGGCTTCAACCACCAAACTTATGAGAAAAATTCTGAAACTCGGAATCCGTTGAGTAATGACAATCAACTCGTGAATATGCAAATGAGCCTCGGCTCTTCCCGGGGAGCCTTAGGGACGACGCGATGGCCCAGTGAATTCGGTGAAAGGTGTTCACAATCCAGGAAACTCCGCATTGTACCTCACGCTCCTCGGTAAACACTATGAAATGCCTAGAACAATACTTGACACGGCTGTGATACGTAGCTTTACCGGCCCCTCTGCCGACGATTTTAGCTGGGGGCGAGGAAAAGCATCGCTGCAGGAGGGGCGGAGTACGGGATAAAGGTCTTCTTGCTGCCGTGGTACAAGGGCAAACAAGTGCGCTCCAGGGGTGGACAGGAGCCAGAGCGCCGGCAAAAACACCGGGGGTATAAGCCGGTGGCCGCCGACAAAAGCCCATTTACGGATTTTGACACTAGTGTATTACAGCGCCGCCGTGAAAAACCGTCCGCCAATGGCGGCATCGGTGAGCGCCTGGCCGAACCTGAATGAGCAGAATGGGGCATAAAAGGGGCAACAAAGGGCATGGAAAAGGGGGGGGGGGGCGACCGGGATTGCTGCCGGGCAGCGGCAAAGGGGTCGCCCATTACCCACGGTCCTTCTGGCGTGAGAGGCCGGGACGGGCCACCCCTACGCGTAGCCCATACCTCCAACACTCAATAAATCCCATTGAAACTCCGAGAGTTATTGCACAAATACCTCCCGAGGAACCGATATTCAGGAGGAGGCCACACACTATAGCCCCCGGGGATTTAGGAGCTGTAGACCACATTTAACATACCAAGGCAACCGTTTCGTCAAGACTGGAGGGATGTATAGGAGGGAGGTCGGATAGTGTGCCCGAAAAACACATCTTTATCACGCTACAACCCAAATATTCTCGGAATTCCTGGCATCCGTTTCATATGAGAGAGGACTATAATACTGATTACACTCCACTGTGACGGCTCCTCAGGTAAATACGAAACGTTAAACTGCATCGAAAGGTATGGTGCGTGCAAAAGTGAAACGTGACGGAACGACACAAGGTAATGACTATCCGTAATAAACGGCACGATCAGGGAGGAGACATGAGTCACAAACAAAAACATTTCATACGGTGAAATAATGATGAAACAAGCACGTATAAACACACACACACACACACACACACACAAACACACACACACACATCGGCCACAGGCATAAAACCGCGTTCCCCACACGAGACCAGATGGAAAACTAGATATCCAGGCAAGATTAGGATAAGGGCTCGACTGGTGGGTAGAAAATGACCTAAATAGAAATGAAAAGAGAATAAATTTCGGGACGAGCCTTTTCAAACTCGATAGAGGCAGCCAGTGGCGTCCCCTAGGGCTTACCCATGGGGCCTCTGCAATTCCTGATCTGTTAGTAACTTCCCAGAATGACTTAGCATCAAATCCAACGTGTATGAAGACGAAGTTATACCTACCGATGAGTACATATAACGAGATATTGCTCGAAGCAAGGCTAGCGAGTAGCTCCTATCGCTACAAGATAATATCAAGGATTGTGAAAAATCACAAGATATATTTGAAAGACCCCAGCACGGTTCAGATTCGTGGGACATTAATATTCAATAACGCAGCAGAGCGGCTGGCAGACATGGCAATCGTCTTACAAGAAGGTAAGACTAAATGTGTGACAGGGTCTTTAGATTCGCACACTACCCGGCCTGTCACCAGATAACTACATGAGCTAATCTGCAAAGCTGGCAAATCACATATAGCCCTCGGTGCCAATATAGGGACGAAGAGGCATTTGTTCCGAGAAATACTTAGAACGTACATTAGACTAGAATTAGAACGTTCGTCAGCAGGTTGGTGTCATCTCAGCTGAAAGAAAAGAGCAGCGAGAGGCAAGAGAGATCACTATACCTCTTGCGCAGAAGCGGTGTAAAATGTACAGCCCTTGTTACAGAATAAGAACCGTGAAGATCATCAGGTCTAACCGAACTGATTAAGAACGGAAGAATTCGTTGAGGCGGCAAATTACTCCTGGGCCGACCGTCATTATGCACGCGACTCAAACATCCCCCAGCGCCTGAGACAGACCCCGCCGCGCCGCCGGCATCCGCACACCCTCCTGCTTCCTACTGCTCATTCAACCACCGAGAAGAGACCCCCGGCTTCATTAGCTCACGCCGAGGCTTCGGCGACTCGTGTTAACGCTTTACTGACTCACGCTAAGGAGTCACCGTCTCATTTCACATACAGTTCCCCCGCCCAGGGATTAAGATGCACTTACTCTGAAGGCCCATGGATTATTATTCAAGGTCTCGCGTTAATGCTTCGCTCTCTAAAGTTGGTGCTTTACTATCCCGCGGCTGGGACACATGCAGACACACACATGAGAGCAGTGACCAAAATAATACCAGTAGGAGAAAGAGAGAAAGAGAGAGAAGGAATATCCCCAGCTCACAGCAATGACCCACTGTTGCAGTTTCGCTTGTCTCGTGTTGCGAATCCATTGTCTTACCCTTGAATGTGCTTTACCTAAGTCGCAGGTGGGCAGTCCTCTACCCCCGCAGCTCCGCAGGCTACCAAGTTACCCTGGTTTTGGCCTTGCTTTACCAGGTTGTTTTTTGCTGCAGGTCTCTTGCTAGTTTTACTCAATGATCTCCATTAATTTTCAATTCTCGGCGTACAATGTACTCCTTAATTTTCTGAAACTAAATGTATCCCTTTTTTTTCTGGGGTAAAAATTAAACTCTGGGGTCCACACACATAAGGTAAAACATATGTGGCCACAGTAAACAACTTTTATTTGCTCCTTTACAAAGTTAGGCGATAAAATAAAAGCGCCCAGCTTCACAGGGTTACGGTAGTATTCGGTCCAATTACATTAGGGTCAACATAATCCTATCCATTTAGTTATAATGAATACGAATAAACGCAGGTATAAACATATAGATACATAAAGAGATAAAGGCAGATGGACATACAGACAGAAATCAACAGATAAAAGAATATCTATTCAGATATTTTGGTGATGAAAACGGTAATCCCAAGCTGCTCATCACAGAATTACTGCGTGACCGTTGGCAACTCAAGGGTGAGCCGTTTTGATAACTGTTTCTTTCCCTGCACCTCGAGGCTTTGGAACTCTCTAATCTCTCGTGTCTTTCCCAATAAAGACAAGTTTTTCACTTCCTCCAAAATTCGCAAATACTTCCCATGGCTCTTCTTTTTCCATTTCATAACCCTCTCTATATTTCAATTAAGGCCCGGCCTTGATGTGGACTCTCGTCCGTGACTGGGGCCCCCAACGAGGAAAAAATAAAGACAAAAGATGCTCTTAAATACTTGTTCTCGTATGCACGCCGGATGGCGGGTCATCTGAGCTCCCATATTTAAATACCGACCAAGAAGAAGTGTATTCATGGAGCTGGACGATCCCCTTTCCTTGGGCTCCATCTACAGTGGATCAATACGACGATAAAGAGGATCGCCTACTTTAAGCTACACAGAGCGGACAAGAATTTACGGCAGTTCCTGAGACCATGAGACATTTTCTGTCTGGATCCCCATGAACAAAAATTAGAAAAAAAAAATTTTTCTTACTCTACATTTATGCAACAAGAACAAATGTAGGGAAAAAAAAAAGAAGGATTCAGATTCCTCGGGTATGACTCACGGCCTGATCCACACACCCTGTGAGGTGGAATAATTTCCAAATATGCACCTTCCACGGCGCATGTGCTGCTCCGCTGGCTCCCAGTCACGCCAAAGAGATAAGTCCACTCGTCCAACAATTACAGTCCGTGTAATCACTAAGCATGATGGCTTGCAAGATTTATCACGCTCTGTCTTCGTAAACTTACACAAGCCGTGTGCGGTGATTGCAGACAATGTGCGGGGCAGACGGCGTAAGCTATGAATGCAGTGTATATGTGTCCGTGAATATTTCATCGCGTCATTCCCGTAAATAAATAATAAAAAAAAATGCTCGTAGCAGCGAACGCTTATACGAGCATTTTTATTGGCTCGCGCTAGAGAGTCTTCGCTGCCTTAATTGCGCTACTTGCAGCAGTTAACGCTACTTCAGCGTCTTGTATCAATACCCACCACGGGTCGAGCGCTCCAGCTTCATGCAGGGCTGGCGAGATTTTCTGGCGTATTTTCTGTTGTCTCCGCGCGATACTTCGTTGAACTGAGCCTTCGCGGTATCGCGCTTGCGATTACCGGGTTTGATTACGGGACCACTGTGCCGTGCTGGTGTCTCGCCATTTAACCAAATATAACACTTTTCTGAATTTGTTTTGATCATGCCTCACCCAACTCAGGCTGGTACTCTCAGTCCTTCAACTGGCGCTTTACTGTCTCGTAAGGATGTCTGTCTGTCTCATAGAAACGCTCCTTTTTTTTCTTTCTCTCTCTCTCTCTCTCCTGCTGATGCCTAAATGTCAGTGACTGAATCCCTCGAAATAAATAATAATAATAACCTCCGCGTCTCGTAACGATGCTTCATTGTTTCGCGCTGGTGTTCTTCTGTCTCGCGCGCACGTTTCGCTGACTCATGATTATGCTTCATTTCCCCGCTGATGCCTCAAAAAAATAAAAAAAGTTAACACCCCCCCAAAAAAAAGAGGAAAAAATAATCCCTTTCGTATTAACGCTTTTGTTATCTCGCGCTAATGTTTCTCTGCCTCGTGCTGACACTACGCTTATCATTAAAACGTAAGCGGAACTTCAGCATCAGCCTTGTCTATAAAATTAAGCCAAAAGACGATGATGATGTCACCTTTCAATTAGCATGCGCGCGCAAGCACGCACACATCATCACCACGCCACCAACAAACATCCCTCACCCTTCGCCCCCTTCACTCTAGAAACAAACCAAAAAATTCCTGACCACCCCCCACTGTGATTGTCCCCTCCCCCTCCTCCTCTAAAAAAAAAAAAAAATTTACCAACACCACACACCAGATTAGCCCCAAAATTGTTTGTCGAGATGACGGAAAAAAAAAAAAAAAAAAAAAACGGCGAGAATTACACTTAAAATTACAACGGCCGACACGCAGATTACGGCGTGCGTGTTTACGTCGGTGGCCTGGATGCCGGTAATGGCCGATAAACGGCGAGAGGGAAACAGAAAGCCCGCTGCTGCTGCTGCCGCCAGCGCTTCGGTGCGTCGTCGTAAAGATTGGACTTAACCAGCACGTAGGCCCACAGCTCTATACTTAAACTCATCCCCCCACCCCTCCCCCCCCTCGACCCACCTTAATTATGACGCTATTATTCATCGCAGTCGAGTGTATCTCGGAGGGGTGGGGGGTGGGGGAAGGGGACCTATCACTTAGAGCGGCAACATTCGCTTGGCCCACAGGATAAAACCACTGATGGACGGACGGACGGACGGACGGAGCCGTCGCCGTAGTCGGGGTGGCGGCGGTGGTGAGGGGTAGCAGGCCCCCATGTGACCACTGTCGTGGAGAAGCGGTTGACAGGCTCGGGGAGTCTGACGTGAGGGGGACCCTTATCCCCCCCCCCCCCCGCTCATGTTTATACAGAGGTGTCGCGGCTTGTGACAACGCGACATGACACAGTGGGCCCGGCGATGATATCTGCTGGCTGTGGCAATACTGACGATGGGCCTGAGTGCCAGTCCTTGTACCGGTGACAGTGTCAATGGGAGATCTCTGGTGAGGTCCAGCCTCGCGTATGGTTATCAGCATGTCACACGGTGTCCATTGAAGAGGAGCAGCAGAGAGCGAGAGTCGGACTACTTCAGAGAAAAATCAGCGACAACAGCAGTGAAGAACGTACAGTGATAACCGTCACCGGTTCTGAAAGTCGTTCGCGATACCGTAAACAGTTCCCCTGGGTCTCTGGTTACAGTATGGGTTTGCGGGCGAAGACGGCATCACTCAAAGACGTACGTAATAAACTCGGTCGGTGAGTTGTTGGGGGAAATCGCGGTAGGGAAGCACAATCCGTGGCGGAGATGGTACTGTGGGTGGATGAACAGGTGGCACATTAAGTGGAAGGCGGAGAGGCACACGGGAAGTGGGAAAAAGTGGACGGATGTGGTGCCAGTGTTAGTTGCGAGGCCGAATGGATGGATGATGGGCTGGAGCGGTGGGGTGATGGCGAAATGGATGGTGAGGGAGATGGAAGGGAGGAGGCGAATGGAGGGGTGGCCGAGCTAATGGATGACTTGAACGAACAAACAAGGGGGGTCGAGTTGGAGAGGCTGAGTGACAAGAAGGTAGATGAAGGAGCTGTGGGTTGCCGACGGACTAATCTAGTGAGTGGGGAGAGGCTGCTGCTGCACAGTGAGGCCAGAGACGTTAAGGGCAGGGGGAAGAGGAGGTCGCGCGGCGGAGTGAGGCGCATGGGTTAGGGGGGGGCTGAGTAGTCATTATGCGGCTGGTACTGTCAGGGATGTTGTTTATGCCTTGCTGGCTAAGGCCTATTACCGCTAGCGCTCCGTTATGACCTCCAGTCGCCTGCTGCATCCTCCCACCATCACCCCGAACTCCATCGTTAACCCCTTACCTCACCTCCCTCCACCACTCTGCTCTGTCCAAACGTGACCGATCCACAAGACACGACAGTCGGTCAGAGGGGCCTGTCAGTCATTCGGTCAACAGAACCAGGGGGGCATGTCTTTAAAATAACCCCACAGGCGTTACCTGTCAAGTCACCAATCAGTGGCTACCATGCAGGATATTGCAGTCATTCATTCGAACCAGGCAAGATATGCATTCAGTCAGCAGTACCAGGCAAGACATACATTCAGTCAACGGTACTAGGCAAGACGAACATTTCAGTCTTCAGGACCAGGCAGGGCATGCAGTCAGTCAGTCATCAGTATACCAGGCTACACATTTAGACCCCAATACCCAGCAAGACACGCAGCTAACAGTACCCGGTCTGGGCTACAAAACCCACCTGGGCGGGTGGCCGGTCGGGTCCCACACTTCCTACGGGACGTAATCCCACCCGCTGCCTACGTTTAAGCACCAATGTAAATTAAGGTTTACGATCCCTTGTCCGTCCCACCGAAACCTGACTCTGGGTGACGACCGCGTGTGTGCGTGTGTGTGTGTATGTACGATCGCAATGCCCATGCTGGGGTCAGGGGTCAAGTACAGGATGGTTAGGGTGTATGGGAATCCACATGTACCCAACCTGAAGAAAGGTGGGAGATGGGAGCGCAACGAGGGGGTGTAGCACTCCCTCGGTAAGCATAAAGGGAGAAGGACCTCC
This sequence comes from Panulirus argus, assembly GCA_038088735.1. Lineage (NCBI taxonomy): Eukaryota > Metazoa > Arthropoda > Malacostraca > Decapoda > Palinuridae > Panulirus > Panulirus argus. The sequence continues at coordinate 9,947 of JAYMFT010406006.1, read as the reverse complement.
TCCCTTCAACGGAAGAGGGCACCTTTCGCCCATACCAATCCCATCACAGGAGGGGGAACACGCCCGCTTTCCCACCATCGTCGGAGAGGGAGAGAGAGGTAGGTGCACAGAAAGCGCGTTGAGCGTGACGGATAAAGCAAGTCCACACACACACAAACACACTGGATGAACGGAATAAGTTGACTTGAACACATATGGTTCACGCAGAAAGCGTATGTAAATTCAGTAAGTAGTACGATAGTAGAAAAGGTTTCAAAGGATGGGACCCCGCGAGTGTAAAACTCCCTCCCCGTACAGTACAAGGGATGGGGGGGCCCTACGAGTGGTAAAACTTCCCTCTCCGTACAATACACAGACAGGAAGAAAAAGGGGAAAATTCATACACACCGTAGAACAAGGAGCCACCTGCTGCAGTCATTATCGTATGCCGCCTCACGTATCTCGTTTGGGTTTAATGTATCACACTAGCGGCGTGTCGGCCCATTAAATTACGCGCACGCCGCCGATTATCATTCCAGTGGTAGGCTGCGGCGGCACCAACGATGCGACTGGATGGTGGCGGTTGCGGCGGCAGCGGCAGCGACGACTGCTGCAGGTGGCGGCACCAGCGACGGCGCTGAGTTGCGGTGGGAATGACCGCACATTCGCGGGGACATGGACTCGTGAGTTGGCGAGGCTGTGGCAGCTGTTGGAAGCGGCAGCAGCGGCACAGACTGCGGTGCCTTACGACCGCGACAACTTGTAACGGTAGCCGAAAACGACCACGGCAGGCGGGGACGGCGGCAGCTGCAGTTTCAGGTGTCGACGGCAGGAGATGAACAGGTTGTATGGGAGGGGAGCATCGAGAGGTTCGTCAACACTGACTGTGGAAACTAACCAACAGGAGTTTCCATCGACATGTACCATCGTCGTGTAACAAGGATCCTCAACCATGTGTGGCTAAGGTGGCTTCTACAGGTGTGGAAGAACTACCCTTCTTCCTCCCTCCGCCTCCACCACCACCACCACCACCACTGGAACTACCATCACTACAACCAACTACAACAACCAGCAAGCCAGCCAGCCAGCCAGTCGGACCGCGCCAAAAATTCCCTCCTCTGTTCTCGTGAGCAGATAATGAGATAAGTGAAGCTGATTACGAGCTGCGCCGGCCCTAAACCTCATATACCCTTCAACCCGCTAATCTCCTCACATCCCTCTATACCCCCTACCCATCGTGTGCTCCTAGACAGACTCCCTCACCCTAGCGAGCGACCCCCCTCCCCCTCCCCTCTCCTCCTTCTTTCCGACTCCCTTACCCCTCATGTGACGACCTCCACCTCCCAGCCACCCCATATCTCATCCTCTCCCGTGCGTCCAGAGTCCACCCCTTCCTTCACATTCCTCCTTCAATTATCCCCTTCCATCCCATGCACCTCCATTCATCTGTTACGTAATCCCACCTAGGCTTCCCCCCATCCCCTCACATTCACCTGCATCCCCATCTCTTCTTACACCTCCCCATAGGTCTCTCTCTAACCTCCTGCTCCTCTGTTGGGCCCCGGAACGATGTGGGCGGCACATCTTAACGCCATCTCAAACTCAAGAATAAAAGTCATGAAAAGATAGAATTAGTAGGCGGGCTGCTGAACCGACAATTATATGAGCATAATGCTTCACACTCGCCGTCGTAAAGAGCTTTACTACTTCCCCCAAGCACTGCACCCCTACTTCGAGAGCGGTTCAACGCTCGCGGGTTTGCGACGCGGGGGTTGTAATGCCCGCTGGAGCCGACATGGCCGAAGCAGAAACGAACACCGGGGGTGGGGGGGTAGCAATGCCCGCGGGAGCGGGTAGAAACAGTGGCGGCGGTGGACGGCTACCCGAAAAAGGAATCCATCATCGTCAGAAACGTCATCAATTGGCCGTGTCAGGCCCCGCGTCAACCCGGCTCACAACAGGTTGTGCATTGAGGGGTCATTACTAGCCGGCCCGTATATGGCAGGTATGACATTAACATTGAGTGTGTCACTGTCATCATGATCATCAGTATCATCACTCACGATCGACGCTCCCCTCGAGGTACCATCCATACCAACTACTACCACCTGGGCATGCTACAAGTCTATATTAAAAAAAAAATAACTACCTCGATCTATGAGAAGGCCATCTGTCCACTGTAGTATGCCAATTCTTCCACAACACTCCGACAAAACACTGTCGTATCTTCAGTGACCATCAACATGGACAGCAACCTAACCATAATCACCAGTTACAAATACAGTCATCTTTTTTTTTTCTCGTTCTTCAAAGCTGTGCATTTCTCTACTCTACTTTAAGTCTTTCTACCTTCAGAAGTCAAATGTGCAAACACATGAAGAGTTCAGATTAATCTCTTGTCTTTTTTCTTCTTCTTCCCTTCTCTGAACGTGAAACTCATTCATTTACATTACATTGAACATACCCAGGAGTGGAGCATTCTTTTGCTTATGCCATAACAGCCACTTCGAGAAAAAAAAAAAGTTAAAAGAAACCAAAGAAGCCAATCAAGGACTTGGCATCATCATATGATCTCTGACTAATGCAACAAAGCCAATGAAGGGAGACGACAACGGGTGAGAGACAGACAGCAGGCCAGGTGAACTGATGAACAACGCCTTAAACAGAAGAAGCACCATCGAGGCGCGAGTATTTCAAGGAGTCCAAAAATCAACAGTAGCAGCATTTCTTAAGTAACGTAAGCAGCAACAGTTGACCAATGACTGAAACAAAAAATTCACTGACAAAAAAAAAAAATCACTGACAAAAGGATTGGGCCAAGAACACGACCATCACAGCAACACTAACACAAAATTAACAGCAAGTGGCCAGGACACAGTGCCCAACAGAACAGCAGAAACGGTAACTGGGAACTGGAACATATCACATCGCAAAAGGAGCCACGACAACCCCATACGAACAGCAGAAGGATGCGCACAGCAAACGACAGAAGTGGCAACACCAACTCCAACAAAAGCACGACGCAACAGCAGTAACACAATGGAAATATACAACCAGCGAGGGCGGAAACTGAACAGAACACAAGAACAACAAACAGCAAGTGAAGACCATCAGGCATTGGGAGGGACGGAACACACCGCAGCAGTAGCAACACCAACTCAGCAACAGCATCAGTAAACAGCTGCAGGAACACGCAGGACAAGAGGAGCAGCGAAGATAACTCACCATCAGCAACGGGCGACAGGAAACAGAGGACAACACAGCAGGAACATCATTAACTTCAGGAGCTGGAGGAGAGGCTTCCTGGAGAGGGTGCGGGCAGGTGGCATAGAGGCTAGGCTGTCATGAGGAAGGCGGCGGGTCCCATAAATCATACCAGTGGGCGACATAGCATCAATAATGGAGGAGCTCAGCCACCACACCCCTCGTCTTGCCCCGACCATCCACCACTCCTCCCCTACCACACCACCACACCAACCACACACACACACACACACACAATCAAAACACAAACATCCAGGATACCTGCCCCAGCCACCTCCACAGCCTCCAAGCACTCGCTCGCCACAGCCAACACCTTCAGCGAACACAGCTGAACAGCCGCTGCCTCTTCGTAAAAGGTGGCAGGCTGGCCTTTGAGGAAATTCAAAGACATGAAAAGCAAAAACCGATGATAAAGCTTTTCAAGACATACTCCCCCCCCCCCCCACGACTAGAATACAGAATTGTGCTCACATCACCTCTCCAAAGCGGGTGAAATTAATGATCTAGAAAACGTAGAAAGATTACATTTTATAGACGGCATCCACACAGTTATAAATGTATATAAATGCGAAGAACTGAACATACTGAGGAAGCACACACTGGAGTACAGACGGGGGAGAAATATATAATAGATTACTCTTGGAAAATCCTGGAAGGCATGGTTCCCAATCTGCACTCGAAAATCAGGCCCTTATTGACACGAAAGACTAAATCATTGCCCCCCCCCCAAAAAAAAAGTTCTACTTTGAAGAATAAGAGAAAATAACGAAATCATCCGCGGCTCAGTCAGTTTCATACATTACCTACTACTGTTAGAAACGATTGAGGACAGCTAAACGAAGGAATATAAACCGAGTCAGGACGAAGCACCAATTAAGTGCAAGTAAGCCAGAGCTGCCAGTATGTAGAGGATACGTTAGGTCTACGAGCCGCAGTCTCTAATAGCTTGATTGCTCGAATGAGCAACTCAACAAAGAAACCTGTCATTAACAATCCCCCCCCCCCTCCCCTCCCAATTTCCACCACTCATCACTCTCCTTACCACACATATACCTTACGATCGTTTCGGAGGTCTTCTACCTCCACAGCTCCAGCCGAGTCTCTCCTCCCACCATACAAGCCCCTCGTTACGGTCCCTGTCGACCGTTCCCCACCTCCCTTACCATTCGCGAACACACCCACACCAACAAACGCTCACAACGCCTGTCACAAACACTGTCTTTCTGCTACCTTAATCACTCGCCAACACTTTAACAAGGATCTTCATCTTTCCCTCTGGCAGGTTTCGGGGGCTCGTCTCTACCAGCGCAGTTCGGTCCGCGGACGCGCTCGAGTTGCTGGACCTCCAGGTATTAGTTGGCCACCTTTAAACCATAGCAAATGTTGCAGGTACGCTGGTCAGGTGAGTTCTGGAGGGGTGTTTATCTAGCTGCCCCATTTGGACACCCTGTGCTATTCCCTGGCCCGCAATAGGATGAAGGAAGGGGTCGACGGCGGCCCCGGGACAGGCACTGGCTTTGTCTCATAAAAATGAATCTCTACTACAGCTTCATCACATCACATGCCTTATCTATGCTTCACGATGGCTTTAGGTGGCATTCCTCCCCAACTGTTCGGTCCGGTGCCTTACCTTACGTAAACCTTACGGTGGCTTCGGAGGTCTTCTTCCCCCATGGATAAGTCGTGTAGTCGGTACCGCAGTTGGGTGTTCGGTACCACAGAAATAGTCATCCAACAACGGGCACACCGTACCATAAAAAGATGATACTTAACAGGCTTCTCTCGGAATTATTCTTACGTTGCAAAGAAACCTAATTACTACATACTTCCCTTTACCTGAAGAGATTTAATGAGGTGGCTAATCTCGCCATGATCTCAGACCATCACACAGAATCACCACACTCCTCAATACACCTTCAGATAAACAATATGAGCAATAATAACCTTCCCGAAGCTAATTGATATTACGAGTCTTAACTCCCTTAACCATTTCAGCTGACCACTAACCATACGCCATAATCCTTAATTACACACTTACGCCTCCAGCAGTAATTACCATCACAAGCATTTAATAACTCGTCTAACAACCCTGCAAGCATAACGACGGCGATTAATAATCAGGCAAACAACAACCAAGGGCTACTTGGCATGTTAATACCTCTTAAGTGTACCCGTCGAACACCTACTGCATTAATTTACAACTACCTACAATAAGGAGGCGCTGCAAGCCTTAGGAATTGGATGCTAATATTCACAGTTTACCAACCTTAAGTCATTCGCAAATCATACACTGTTACTCCAAAAGGATACTTCTGCCTTGCGATATCCTGTTTCCATCTACAGAGAGAAGGAGGTTTAATGCCACTACTGTCCTCCAGCAGAAAACTTCGTCATTGACTCTCAGGTCTTTTGTTAACTGTTCCTTCCATGTATTTTACTCCATCAGATACCCCTGTCAGAGATAATCAGGCCTGTTATCTGTCCTTTCCAAGTACTGTCCTGCAAAAGATAACCTTGTCACACATTATCAGGTCTATTATCTGTCCTTTCCATGCACTGTCCTCCAGCAGATACTCTCCTGATAGGCCATTTAGGTCTTCTATCTTTTTCTCTTTCCCATGTGACGTCCTTCGGCAGATAACCTCGTCACGTACCACTAGGACTTCTGCTATCTGTTCTTCCCATGTACTTCCCTCCAATGGATAACTTTATCACAGAACATCACGTCTTCTGTTACCTGGCTTGCCCGTGCGTAAAGTCTCAACTACAAAACCATTACCTGCGACTCAAAATCATTAACCTTCAAAGACCTTACGACTTATCTCTTTTTAAACATTAGGACAAGTCCCCTGCTGCAAATTTCCCTCATTAAGATCTAAACCAATATCCTCCCTTCATAAGACAACATTTTTTACAATACAACATTTATCATTGGGGCTACTTTTTATTCCGGTCCCATCGCCCGTGTAAGCGCCGACTCTCAGATGATGAGATACGAGAGTACATTATCAAGGCCCAAACACCCAGCTGGACTGCAAATCTGGCGTGGCACAAGATTACATATTCATAACCTGGCCAGATAAACCGCGCCTTACACGCTCCTGCTCTGGCTTTTACCAGCGCACGCTTGTCAACACGCTGACCCTAACTCACTCACGCTCTCCAGACGTGTGCTGCCTCCAATACTCCTGCCGACTCTATCTGACTGTTCGGAACACGAACTCAATACATAATGTTGCGCCCCCGCCGAATCATGAAAGATAACAATCCACCTGCTGGTCCTGGTGCCATTATATCTATAAACTACGGTTTCCCGAGAGAATTATCGACAGAATTACTTATTACTCGTCTTAACAACTATGCAAGCATTAAAAAACACATCACTAGACGAGATAAACCACCTGGTGGATAGATACCTAGTGAAGTCTTAAGGGGTTTTCGCCCACACAGCCCAGGCTGGTCCTTGGCTGTTGGGGTGCGTCGTTGGTCGACCAAGCAGTTGGAAGCCGCAGCCCACGGGCCCACATAACCCCCATAGACTTGCGTTACCTTGGGTCGATTTTGGGAGTTCTTCTACCCCGATAGTCCGGGACAAATCCTAGCTGTTGTGTTGATCCGTTGGCTGATTAGGCTGTTAACAGGCCGCGGCCCGCAAACTCACGTAAACACCGCAGCCTGGCTGGTCTGGTGCGCTTGGTAAAATAATTATCCAGGAGCTTCTTAAATATCCTGCCAGTACACACCCACAGCGATTCTGAAGACTTCAGGCAATGTGTTTCACAGTCTTGGGGCCACGATGGTTTGTTTTCTTTCTTTCATTCCGCTTACCGTTTCTTGCGACTCCTGTGGTAATATTCTAAAGAATCTTCCAAGCCTCTCGTGCCAACAGGAGATCGCTCTAGAGCGCGAGTCGCAAACCTTGTCTTCCAGGACTTTCCGAACGTAAGTAATGGCACAACCCTCCCGTTCGTGCTCCAGAGCAGATACTCGTTGTTACCCGTCGTCTCCTCCAGTGGCTCATATCCTCGGCACATGACAGTGCGGGCTGTGTGTGCGTGAGATCTTTTGCACTCGCCAAATCTGCCATATCGCCTACCTTGGGTTTACAGATCCCCACGGCTCGGGAAGAATCCACATTGCTGCGACGGGTCGTTCGGTCGACTGATTAAGGCTGATAAGAGGCCGCGGCCCCGCAAGCCCCACGCATCCACGTACCTTATACCCCGCCAGAGGAAGGATGGTCCCAAGTGGCGAGAGCGTTGGACTCCCTCCCCACCGGTGCCGCGGGCGCCCCCACGAACGTGAGCAGTTTGCATCGCGGCGCACAGCACTGTGATCACCCGGCGTAAAACGCTACTGCCACGGACGGAAGGGGTACCTTATGCTACAACCACCGAGGGTGAGTCGCCTCACCCATGCAGAGGTATGCGTGATGAGAGGAACCAAACACGGTGAATACGAGATGCAGACAAACGCACAGTCTCAGACTCCAACAGCAACGTCATTCGAGTGATACGATCGGGCACGACTGAGTCAAATCACTTAAATTGTTAATGATGACCTTTATTCAAGACAACGAACCTAACACGTAGGAAATAATTTCACTAAAGAAATCCCTCTTATTCTAATAGAAAACGCGACGTGAAGCCAAAACCATTGAAGCCTCAACAACATAACGAAATTAAAAGTAAATGATCAGAGAACAAGAACAGAATACTAGTGAAGAAGAAAACGGTCTGCTGAGAGCAATGCCAGAATACGTGATAAGCTAAAAGCATGAGACAGAAAACGAACCAGTCGAATGATGATTTAGAAAAGAACGGGAAAAAAAATAAAAGATACTGAAAGGGAGAGAAAAGAGGTGAAACAAAGTGACAAAAGAGGAGAGGGGTGGGGAGGAGTTGGGGGGTTAAGCCACTCCAATCTAAAGTACACATACGCTATGCAAATGGAATATGCCAGTTTGGCAGGTCTGGTTGGGCGTGCGAGGGTCAGAGCGTAGCAGATTCCAGCAGCACCAAAGGAATCTCGCAATACGCTCGAGATAAGACGAGCGCCGTGGAGCCGGGGCCTGACGCGAGCTCTACCACAGCGAGACGTACGCGTCAGAGATTCCACCTTGGCGTACATCGTCAGTCAAACTCAACCACACTGGAGGGGGCGCGTTGATGAGGAGGAACTGGGTGTGAGCAACGAAACCATGCAGTGAAATGACATCAAAACAAATGGGACAAAGAGAGGCTTATGCAACACACACACACACACACACACACACACACACACACACACACACACACTGCTGAAAGAGAAGCAGGAACTGAGAAACACACATCATCACGCAGACTCAAGCATCATGGTTAACAAAGTAGAGCAGAGAAAAAAAAAACTTGAAACTCTCCAACCAACTCTGCGGCGAGTAATGCGATATCTTTCTTTTTTTTTTTTTTGGCCCAACACTCAAGAACACAAATTGTACATAACTGCAAAAATATCCTCCCGCGAAAGGTCAAGTGACTGTGGTTAAATGCGGTGTGTGCTGCTGCTCTGGCCTGAAAGATTGCGCCGCCAGCGAGGTAAGGATTACACGTTCCAACCTAAGCAAGAATGGCAGAGTGGGAAAGACTAAAATGCGTTCGCTTCCCTTACGACAATCAAACTGTTAAGATTTCCTGATGATGCGGAGGTAACCTCAGCCATCAAGACTGAGAACGTTCCTTTGGCTAATGCAGTCATCTCCTACCTACCGGACGCCGAAAACAGGAAAAAATTTCCATAGCAATCCAGGAACGCAAAACGCACGGATATGAGCTTGATAATCTTGGGAAGGCCCCCGTCCCATACTTAGTAATCAGTCGACGAGATCTCAAGGTGCCAAAGTAAGATGGAAACGAATACATGAAAGACGTCGTTTCTGAAATCCAATCAGGAGGTAACGCAGAAACCATTGCACTAATGATGGGAACTATGTACGCAGTGCATTAAGTCCGCTCTCACACAACAGATGACATAACCGACCTCAAAAAGGTACCATACCCTACACTGTATCCGACTAACATACCGTAGGTTTAAAGGGCAACATCCACATCTTCCACACATTTAACATAACGTGCTGAAAATCGCATCTTGAAGCAACATCAGACGGATACTGCCATAAAACACCGTAAACCACCACAAGGACAAATTCGGTACATCTTAAGTTCAACAAACGTACACACAGTGAGGGGGAGAAAAAAAAAACTGTTAACAATCTGCAGCACAATGGCAAACCTTCCCGAGTGGCAAAGGCTGACTTTAAAAGCACTTCAGACAAGCGCCGGTGAGAAAGATATGCAAAAAGGTCCGGACTCGGAGGGCGGTGTCCTCTTTATAGGAGACACGAGCAGCAGATCTAACTGTTACGGTGCAGTTTCATCATACCAATCATTTGCAAGATGATGCTAAACGATGCACTGAATATCCCTCGTGTCAAAGACGCAGTAAAGACCGCAATCGGACGCCATGGTTGCGCGTGGCAGTGTCTAATTGCTCTTCATTGATAAATCCGAGCTGTTGCACCAGGATACGTTTCACCTGCTTCGTTCTGGCGAAGGGGAGTAACAACTCTCGCAGTGAACTAAAAGCAAACACTCTTCACTGGAGAGAGAGAGAGAGAGAGAGAGAGAGAGAGAGAGAGAGAGAGAGAGAGAGAGAGAACATGGACGATA
>JAYMFT010405995.1:0-18575 GCA_038088735.1 Panulirus argus | reverse complement strand
TATATATATATATATATATATATATATATATATATATATATATATATATATATATATAAAGCTAAATATTTATGCTCACAGTACTCATTCAGGCACTGCCCAGACTTTTACAGTGCTTTGCATATTTCTAAATGGTAAAATGTACATCCCCTCCCAAAGCAGCATTTGCCTTTCTTAACCCTTCCATGGGCAACACCCTGAATTTTCACCACTTAAAACATAATGAAATAAGTATCCCTTTGGGGATACGCACCTACTAAAGGGTTAAGGAAATACACCCCTTTTTTCAGGCTGCTGAAATTTGCATTTTCCCCAATATGATGTACTAATGCACTAAACAAGCAAATTCCTTTGGCATAATATTTCATAAAGTCAAGGGCACAAGGTGGTGAAAAAGAAGTCATCATGAAAGAGGTGGGTAGAAGTACGAGTATAGTGGACAAGTGGGTGGTTAATCAGGGGATTAGTAGTAGAGGGAAAGGTGGTGGTTAAGGGACAGAATGGTGTTAAGGGGAAGGTGATAGACCAAGGTGATAGTAAAGAGGAGAGGTGGTGAGAACACAGGTGGTAGTAAGTGGTTAATGGGGTAAAGTGGTGGTGAAGGGACATGGAGCTGGTGAAGGAGTAAGGTAATGTTGAGGAAACAAGATTATAGTGAAGAAAAAATGCTCCAGTGATGAGGATAAAGTGGTGGTCAGGGGGTAGCTAGTGGTATGGAAGCAAGGTGGAGATGAGAAACATGGTAACAGTGAGGACAGAAAGTGGTACTGAGGTGATGGTTAGGTGGTGAGATTTTTATGTAAGGGATTTAAATATGGGATGAGGTGTTGAGGTAACAAGATGGTATTGAAGAGGTGAAGAGGTGAAAAAATGAGAAGATGGTGTGGGAGTGAGATGGTTAGGGGGTAGAAAAGGGGCAAGCTAGTCTTGATGCATGAGTTTGTGGTGAAAGGCAAGGTGGTGGTGTGGAAGGATAGGCAGTCATCAGGGTAGAGGAGGTAGTACAAAGGAGAGTTGGCAGTGTGGGGTAAAAGGGTAGTAAGGGAGTGGGGAGAGGTAAAGGGCTAGGTGGTTGTAAGAGGTTGAAAGGGTGAAATGAAAAGGTGATGGTGAGCAAGGGGAACAATTAAGGCCTCTAGCCTTTCCTGTAACCCAGCTTCCTTAATTCTGGTCCCATCTTTGTTGCTCTCCTCTGAACCTCCTCTATTACCTCTTTGTGTTTTTGTAGGGCCATGACCAAACTTTAAAAGCATATTCTACTTCTGGCCTTACTTTTTATGTGATCAGTTCACGGAGTACTTCCTTATCCATGTTCTTGCATTATGGTGGTAAGAGGGCAATGCTGTGGTGAAACAGAAAAGTGATGGTTGGGAAGGTTGTGGTAAGGGGGTTAAGCAGGTCGGAGGGAAGCAAGATAGTGGTAATGGTCACTGTTGTAATGACATAAAGGATGTTAAGAGGGAGAGGAGGTAGCAAGGGATTATGGTGGTAGTAATGGAAGAGAGGTTAAAGTAAACAAGAAATATAGTTGTGGAGGGAAAGTGATGAAGCAGCAAGGTGATAGTAAAGAGTTAAGAGGTTAGAGGCAAAATGGTTGTGGGGAAATAAGAGTGTTTTAAGAGAGACATGTTCTTATGAGAGGGTGGAGCACTGGGGATGCAAGATGGCTAAGATGCAAAGTGGCAGGGTAAAGGTGAGGTGATGGGAGGAGGCAAAGTGGTGAACAGTTGGTAAGTGTACAGCTGGTAAGTTACTTGTGATAAAATGGCAAGAATACGAGAAGGCATGGTGACGTAATTGAGGGGGCTAAACTGTTGGTATGGAAACAGAAAGGTGGACAGAAATATGGCGGAGGTAAGTAAATACTTCCCCTGTCTGTTTTTCCCCTTTGTCAATTCTCTCTGTATTTCAATTAGGGCTCAGCCCTGATGTGGACTTTTGTCCATGACTGGAGCCTTCAACATAAAAAAAAAGTGGGAGAGGTAATGGAAAGGCATTAAGGTGGTGGTTAGGAAGTAGGGACATGGTGAGGTCATAATATGATTGTAAGGAGCAAGGTGGTGGTGAAGGGGTAAAACAGTGGTAATGGGTGAGGTGATGTTTAAAGGCAAGGTGGTGGTGATAAGACATCTGATACAGGAAAAAGCAGTAGTGTAGGGGGAAAGGCAATCGTGAAGGGGTAAGGTGGTGGTCTGGGAGTGAAGGTGGTAAGTAGTGGTGAGGAAACATTGTGGTGGTGAGAAAGTTATGTGGTAGTTGGAGTGAAAGTGGTGGTGAGAGAGTAAAGGTTGCTTTAAAGGAACCATATAGTTGTGGCAAGGTTAAATGATGGTGAGGAAAAACAACTGGGAAGCAAAGTGGTGGAGAGAGGGTGAGGTAATGGTGAGGTGTCACAGTAGCAGTGAACTGGTAGGATGGTAGTCACATGGTGAGAAGGTAGTATGGAGGTGAAGAGATAGTAAAGGAGCAAAATGATGATAAAGTTGTGGCTTACTTTTTTAGTGAGTTAAATGTCTTTGAGGTTCAGAGGAAATGTGGGTGACCTTATTTTGAGGTTTAGAATAAATATAGGTAGCTTCTTTTTGGGGTTCAGAATAGATATGGGAGACCTTTTCTAGCTTTTACTGTATTAGTAAGTACATAATAAATGTTTTCTTGAAAACATTTGAGCTGGGACTGTCTACTTAACTACCGTGCCTATCATATTTTTTCTTGAAAACATTTGAGCTGGGACTCTAGTAACTCTTTAATAGAGTACTTTGGCACTTAAGTTGTTCTATCTCATGGTTCTACACCTTGGATTGGGGGTTTACATAGGTTTTCTTTCATTTTTCAAGTGGGCTCCAGATGCAGTAGTTCTGGTTCAGGAACACTGTCCTGCAAGACCTCACTCACAACCTCTAACGATTCAGAAAATTAGCCTGATCAAGATTAAAATCTTCCAGCCAACTCTAACTGCTTGAGTTTTAGCAGGCAGTCTCTTATGTGGGACATTATTTCTTAATCCAAAAGCATGAATTTTAGCAGGCAATCTCTTATGTGGGACATTAAGTGTCTATGTGCCCCTTGCTTGGACTATACGTAGGTGTTATGTTGTTTGCTTCTATACTTGTGGAAGTACTCCTGTCTCCAGAGACATTACGCGTCATCCACTGTCAAAGGGAGAGTGCACAAGCATATTCCCTGAAAACCACTGGATGGATTCTGATTAGGCTAAGGGCTGTTATAACTTATTTGTTCCATGAATTTCATTTATCTCTTCTCTGGAGGAACTTAAGTTTCATTAAGATTCTCCACGATGCTGGATTCAATCACCAGAAATTAATATCTCCAGTTTCTGTGACAAATATTTTATTTTATGAAACATTATTTGGCACCTTAGGAAATTGTTTCCATTTGTCTAACTAGAGACCAAACAATGCAGCAGTATTCTATTCTTTCTCAATGAACACTGAACATTTTTATGATTAGCTTTTTATTTCTCAATACGAAATTTCTCTTAATCTTGATTATCATTTACAAAAATTTTCATCACTAGCTTTCTTTCTCGAACTATGAAAGTTCAACATTATTTTTATATGCTTGGCTATACTTTCCTTCACCTTTCTGTCTATATCTGAGAACATTATTGTATATAGTAATGAGGCTAATACTGTTTCTTCTGTTACTCCTAAATGAACTTCACTTCATTTTAGACATGGTTCCATTTGCTTCCAATTTAAAGTTTTAAGTTTTTAAATGTAAAAACTCTGATCCATCTTTCTGAGTTAATATTTTGTCCTGCCATTTTCTCTATAGTTCACTACGTCAAATGCTTTAGCATGGTTCAAATTATGCTGGTGTTTGTTTATGAGGTTGTTGCTAAACATACATTCAAGTTGTCTTTATCACTTTCTCATATACTTTGATTACATATGATATTTAACAAATGGGTCTATACTAATTTGGTATCAGCCTATATACCCCTTTGTGTATTGGTGTTCTATATGCTATTTTGTGTACATCTACTATACTGGACTGATCGATGTCATGCCTTAATATTATCAAAGGTTTTCCTATCGTGATCTTTGTCTTTCGCATAAATATAGCTAAGATTCCATCAGGTCCTAGTATTGAAATATCTATGAGTTTGTCAACCTGCTTCAATTATATCCCTTTCTGTGATATGAATACAGTATCTGTAAAGGCATGCTCACCATAATGATTATATATTTCATCACCTGCATATACATTTCCTTTTTTTGTTCTAAACACTGACTTGTATTGGTTTATCAGTATTTGGTATATTTTCTCAAGGTCACTTTCATATTTTTCTCCCACTTCAGAAGACCTAACCTCCAAGGTGATGAAATGATGGAGTAAAGAAATCCTTGGGGTATTGGGGCCTCAACATTTAGCAGCATGACTGGTATTCACTGAAAATACAAGTCTGGAGCAATGTGGCATATGGAGAGAGAGAGAGGGGAGGGGTGAAATATTATTAATTGGGAGACATTGGTCATATGAAATGGTCTAAGCAAACTCTGGGGTTGTCTATGAGGCTTGACTGTAGAAGGTGGTCTCTGACTTCAGTATATCATGAGTGACAGCTAGAGACTGGATGTATGCAAATGAGGTCATCATTTATTTGCTTCTGATGCCATCTCACTAAAGTGGGAAGACATTTAAAGACTAAGAGGAAAAATCACATAACTGATGAATTTCAGTTCCCAGTCAGCCAGGCTGGAACACTTGCTATGTCACAAATATCCTATCTCCTAATTTGTGGGGTAGGTGAACACATTCCTTACAACACTATTTGCAAAAGGATTATTTTCCTTTGCTGTGACTGAGTATCTCCATGGCTTGGATCCCTGAATGTGTAGCCTTAAATACGTTACCTTGTAAACTTGCAAAACTTGCTTCATTATATGTCTTTAATCTAAAATGGACAGCATAATAGTCATGTGAATGTAATCATGAGAAATAAGATAACTGTTTCAATCTTAGAAGGATCAATCTCAAATTATACTGAAAAGGTAGACAAATAAAGCTCTTGACACTCCCTCACTAATGTGGGAAATAGCAAACATGTATGAAAGAAAGAAATTATTATTTACCACCAATTTTAAAAATACATGCATAACCAAAAAAAAAAAAATAAAAACACAACCATGCATATTCAAAGTTGGACAGTATCAAAATGACATATATCCCCAAAAAGAAAAAAGAAAACATATTAAGCTAAGTCAATGTGGTAGTTCCCTCTACTATTACTTTAGATCATGTCAACTCCCGCAATCCATTCATGGCTCATGCAGTAAGTTACAGGCTGTAATTATCAAAATAAATGTTTCCCATGACACACAGTATTATGCATGAGACAGGAGAGCAAAATACTGGAGCTGGAGCAGAGCTCTCAATTATATCACAATTTTACTGAAGAAAAAACAGGAGTATTAGGTAGAAGTAGTCAGTAGGACCACTACGAAGTAGCCTCTGCAAACATTGTGCTAGACATGCCCTCTGCCAGTGGCCTATTAAAGGTGAGGCAATATAGGCTAAGAAACAGCACTGGAGTTTACTAGTTATGGAGACTGTTGCTGTGGCCACCCCCCTGAGGGAGTTCCAGAAGGGAACAGGCTTCAAAGATGTACATAGACAGATAGATAGATTCACTTTGCATGGCTTTTTCTCAGAACACATTCCTTGTGCAATGTATGGGAAAAGTGAATTTAATAATATCTAATTCCAGTTTCTTCCTTGTTAGAATGAGGCTTAGAATGGGCAGATTGTGACTCCTGCATGAGTGAAATCCCTAACATGTTGGAGAAGGTACGAGTCCTGACGTGTAGAAATGTAGCCTGTTCCAGCAGCTTAGCCCTTCTACAGCCAAACTGATTTGTTCAATCAATAGCCTTAAAATCAAAATAGCCAAAAACAAGGACCTGATCCTCATTCATCAGGCTTCATCTGGACAATACTTCTGATGTTCTCATGAAGTTCAAATGTGGAATTTGGAAGATGACTACAGCATTCAAATGCCATGTGGCTTCAACTTATTCCATATTAAGGCAATGATTTCATTATTTCCAGACCCTGTCATCAACTGGTCAGACAGTATTTCACTCGAGGCTAATACAATAACTCCATCCCTTCCTGTACTTTGGTTTTTCCTAAAATGAACATATGAGAGAGTGCCAAAATATACAACTGCCTCATCATTTCTGCAATATGATTTCCGTAATCAATATACAGGATTTCTCCATTCTGACTATAACAGCAACAAAACCATTCTATCATCTGTATTTCTCAGTGATACACAGACACAGTAGTTTAATAATAGGACTCATGTTTCTTGAGTAAGAAGGTTTAAGAACTTTCTTACCTCCAATCTTCCCCTTGTCATTATGTTTTGTTTTTTTTTTTCCTAACAAGTTTCTTATTTCTCCTTCCTTTCAATCTGTTTGGTCAAATGATATACAAACATCCCTTCTCTTATTGGCTCTTAAATGCTTGAGCTTTAAGGCATTTTCTTATAGGTACTATTTCAAGGATTCATGCACAAAACAACTTTCATTAATCTGGGAGAGTGGAAATAAGGACTCCCATTACTGGGGTCCAGGGATTTCTTACCTACCTTGATCACTTCCTTTACTCTAACATTACTTATCCCAAAATGTAACTCATATTTTAAAATTCATCAATATCTTCATTAATCTTCACCTCAGGGTTTTTCTACTACATTCATTCATTCGATGAAAACTCTGTGTCTTGCATGTCATCAATATCACCCTAACTTCTTTCTCAACTTTTTCCTAACTCCTCTATACTCTGGATATCTGGCTTCTCTTCTGTTTCTTTAAATCTATTCACAAATGAAATGGAATCACTTTCTTGGTTATCTAGTTTACTTTCAATGGCAAAGACTAAGTCTTATGCCCAAATTGTTTTATCACATTTTATTTTCTTTATCAGGTTGAAATCAACTATACATGACTTGCCTCTCAATATGATCTATGCTGCAACTGATCCAACATGAAATCTGTCCCATCCTATTTAACAGCTTCCCACAGGACCCAGATGTGGCACTACATACATTCTTTATGTTAATGAAATATATGCAATTGACGCTACTGTTCAAATTCCTCTTGCCCATATTCTATTCTGATATTGCATCCAAATGTTTGAGAGTTACCTAATTCCACTCCATGACCTTTTCTCTATGAGATAAGCCGACGAAAAAAGGTGGAAAATACCCAAAAATAAGTACACTTGCAATGTTTCTGTCTATTCACCTCTGCATTCATATATGCAAAGTAGTAGTAGGAAAGGAAGATGATGGAAAGGGTCTATGACAGTGATGATAGGGCAATCTTGTGGTAAGATTGCAAAGTGATTAAACAGCATATTGGTGGTGAGAGAGCAAACTGAAGGTGGTAGTGATGACTGTGAGGTAGTATTGAGGGATAGCCTGCTAGTGATGAAGGACTGAAATGATGTTTACCGATGTAAAGAAATGTTGAGGGAATGAGATAATGCATAAGGAAAAAAGGTGATGGTGAAGGGGTAAAGGAAGCAGTGCAGTTTGATGGTTTGAGATGAAAATGAGCAATACATGGTGGTGGTAAAATGGGTATGGCGAGAGGAAAGGTGAAGACAATAGGTGAAATAACTATGTTCTTATGCTGTATTTTTGTAGCTCATTAGTATATATTAGAAGCAGAAATATTATAAGACTACTGGTGGAGGTTAGAGTTGGAAAATAGAGTAATGTGGGCTAAGGAAGGTAAGAGGCAGCAACAGTGGGCCACTGCAAATGTGCTTGCCTAGGTCACCAGCAGCAAATCACAAGACAAATTCAGTTGGCTCAGTGACCCATCACCTAACCTGCCACTGAGCTTTCCTGCAAGAAGGTTCACCATTATTGGGCAATCATATAAATAAATCTAAGAGAAAAATCTAATAATTCTGAACAGATGTACTCCTATTAAGGTTTTGACCAACCATGAAGCTCAACTGTGATAATTCTCTATCATTCTGTGGTGTATATGGTAATCAAACAATAAAAACTGACAAAACAATTGGTAAAATTAAGAGCATCTATAATCTTAATGTGGTCTGGATCAGATATGAGGTTTCAGGCAAATCTATCATTTTAAAAATCCAACCCATGCAGTTTGTAACTTACAAATGATATCATGACTTTAATCTAGTTATGATGTGGGAAAATGATGTATATGAGGTTACTCACTCCGACTCTATTACCATTTCTAGTGATCTGGCATTTACAATTTTCACTAAATTTTTCAAAACAATATGCCTGTCATTTATATGATTAAAAGCTCCTTTCCCCTAATCTACATATCACAAACTATACATCAAGATAAGTTTCATATTTCTAATTTCAACAATAAAGGGTTACGAAAAACAAAACAAAACAAAAGAAAAACACCAAAAACAATAAGGCAACATTACAGTATTAAGCTGCCTTCATAAGTAACAACAACAATAGCAAGAGACTTATGGCAGTTAACTACCACAGTAACATTGCAAGAATGACATGGCACTTCACTGCCATTATAAACTACAAATGCAACAGAGCATACCAAATTCAAGCTGATAATTCATAAGGCGTAATACTCAACAAAAGAGTATCACTATATAGAATTTGTCTTACAACTCAAATATAAAAACGAATATATCACAGCTTAGTCATAGACACTACAGGTACCTTACAGACACTACAGTAACCTCAAAGACACTATGGCAAATCTGGAACACTACACTAAGATCATCAATACTGCAGATAACTCATAAACACTACAGAAACCTTACAGACAACATCAACGATATAGACATTAAAGAAACCTCATGAACACTGCATCAACTTCACAGACAGTAAATGAACAGAAACCATGGTTATCTTGCAGACACTCAGCAACCTAATAAATTGTAACACTGGACATTACATCAACCTTCCAAACACAACAGTAATATTTTGGACAGAACAACCTTGTAGACATCACAGTGAGCTTGTGGACAATATACGACAGAAACCTCACAAACATTATTGCAGCCTATCAAACACTACAATAATATCATGGACATTACAATAAACTCATGGACACTACAGCAAGTTTGCAAGCTACATAATACAGTACATCAACAAAACTATACTGAACTTACGGATATGCACTGAAGATCAGACATGGAAATCATGAGTTTTCTTAATTCACTTATAACACTCGTAACCATGACAACACGATGCTAAACACACAATGCAACACTTACAAACCATGGTGCATAAACACACCAATGCATTTAATGTACATAACCACAAGCATACAGTACTGATGTTGCTGATAAACCTAATATAAACCTCTATACAGCAAACCTACAAAAAACAAACTAATCATGGGTACTGTATGAAAGTCATAAGTACTATCTGAAAGTACTTAAATTTCTACAGATTATAGTGTATTATGACAAACAAATACACACAGTGCTAACCTTCCATGTGTATCAAAAGATATACATGATAAACACTGAACTCATTACTATTAAACAAAACTAACATTATTAAATGAATTGTGGTGTATTATACCAAACCAACATGACTGCATCAAACTCATTTTGTACAAAAGCTACAATTAGCATCAACTTTGTACAAAAGCCAGAACTAAACCAAAGTTCTACTACTGTGCCATACTAAAGTATATTTTACCAAAACCACAACTTGGAACACAGTAACAAACATATAGTGATCAAATCATATAGCTATGATACCAAATTAACCTGTATTGTACTAAACAAAAAAACTTACTGTCAAACAAGTGCACATGGTTTCATATTTCAAAATTTATAGCTATTGCACTGAAATATTTCTTTTAATCAATAACTGATGCTTTATAAATTTCATCTGCAGTGATGCAAAATCTTTGATTATTTCTTAAGCATTATTGAACATTCAAAAATTTACTTATGAACAGTTTCAGTTTTGGAACCCATATTCATCAACTTTTTTAATACATGAATAAATGTCACTTTAATGCCATGTGCTATAGAAAGGACCTAAACCCACAGCCCTTTCATTTTTTTTCTCTTCATTTCTTTCCAAGGTCAAATATTTCACAGTGAGATAATATCAGCCATGGATGATTACTAAAAAAAAAGGATTACCAAGAAACACAAGTCAAAAGTCACACAAAGTCTGTGTTGTTTTCAAATTAAGAATACTGCTTCTCAGTCAAGAGGTGTAAAATGATGGTCTAACAGAGAGATCAAGAAGGAAGATATGAAATAGAAGGAATGAGAGCAAATTATAAGAAATCCTATGTGCTGTGACGGTTGATAAGCCCTTCATAAAGTGTGTGAAGTTAGGGACTGAAAAAATCCAAATGGGAGTATAGGGAGAACTTGTTTCCATGTAAAAAGCTTCTATCATGCTCTATGACACAATCTCAAACACAACAAGGAAAATTCAAACAAAGAGATACATCAAATAGTTGGAAAATGGATTTCAAGAATCTCCAACTCTCTACACAGATTCACATTACTTGAACTCATATATTCTATTTTCTATTCCATGGCCTATCCTCCTAGTATTGTTAATACCCTTCATTAGAACATTAATTTCATTTTTCTTCTTTTATTCCACATGTCTTCTGACTTGGAACACAATTTTCCATTACAGAGCACTCTTACATAAAACTTCAAAACTTTATCTCAAATGCCATCCTTAATGCATTGCAAAACCAACTTCATTCTTTCATGGCATGAAAAGCAAACTTAGCTAGCTAACTGGTCATGATTTTAGCTTGGTCCTTTCAGTAAATCTGCATTGCTGTAACATTCTTTTCAAAGTCAGACATTATTAAAAAAAAAAAATGAATATCACAAATACTTGCTACTCCAAAAATGGTATCCCCAAATATTCAATGATACAGACCTCTTCACACATACAATACACTCCCATCTCAGGGCACCAAAGAAACTGACAGCCATGGCTGACATTGTGCAGGGAGAAGGAATGTTACTGTGAGAGCCAAGAAAAAATATTGTGTGTAATACAAAACACTTAAAGGAAGAAAGAAGATATGCCACACCAAGGTGTCTAAGGTACTGCAGTATAGCAATGCCTCGAAAAAAAGACTATTCATCACCTCATGTGCTTGTCAACAATGCCATTAAAAGTTAATTTAGAGGCACGGTATCAGGAAAACTAAATCACTTAACTGAGACAGAAAACAACAGTGTTGCATTCATTGACCAGGTAACTGAAATATTTTTGAAGACCTAGGGCACAGAGACAATCTGTTTCATGACAAAGTCCTTGTTCCTAAAGTTTCCCATTAACCCTTTGGATACTATGAGTATCATGATGCTTACATAGTAAGGTG
This sequence comes from Panulirus argus, assembly GCA_038088735.1. Lineage (NCBI taxonomy): Eukaryota > Metazoa > Arthropoda > Malacostraca > Decapoda > Palinuridae > Panulirus > Panulirus argus. The sequence goes on along the minus strand of JAYMFT010405995.1, from coordinate 7,194 downwards.
CCATAGGCATCAATCCACCAACGTAATTTCCCACCACAAATTGAATTCTAGACACTCTGCTGGCTGGATACAGATAGCAACCCAAACAAAGGCTGAGTTACTGGAGCTGCCTGATGGTCTCATTTATCCACTATTGTTGAAGGTGATCAATCATGCCTTCTTTTGGGGCTCGCTGCTCACAGTGCCCACTGCCACCCAAACTTAGGAATGGCTAGTCCAGAAAACAATGTCTTTCCTAAAACTAGGTATGTCTAGCTCTTACTTCATGAAAAAAAGAATGGTGCTAATGATTTTTTGAGAACCCAGTCATATAAATAAAAGAGTTATATTTGTATAATTAGGATTGGCAAATCTGGTAAATAACATGTTTTTCCTATACTGGGAATGGTTGTCTTGATTCATGAGAAAAATCATGGTCTTTATATTTTTTGTGCATCTATTCATAAACAATTTAAAGAATGGCTTTGTGCACCTTGGAAGCCCCCAAAAAATCATATGTGCATCGACTGCATTTATCAAACATTATAATGAAAATAAAAGGCAAACTGTAAGTAAATGAGGTTCCAGGAAAAGATAAGGCTCAAGTAATATATGTAGAGGACTGGTAAAAAATATGTAAATTTTCACTTGACAACTCAGCATGAGGAGGAAATGCATATATGAAGATTGGTTCGATCAGTACTTACACTAAAACTTAATAATGAGCAAAAAGTATAAAATATTTAGTGTGAGGGAGCTTAAAACTAATAAAGTCAAATGAAATGCAGAGGGTGCTGTGTACATTAGACTAAAAAAGATGTTAATTATGATTAATATAAAGTTTCAAAGGAAAAAAAGACCAAATTTTATCTGACTGAAAAGTAAAAATAATAGAAATACAGTGTTCACAGAAACCATTGCCCGTTCTATATATTTTCAAAGATGATACATGGCTAAGGCTAAGCTTTATTGTGGGTACAAGCTTATGATGCTCTGAGGGTGAAATCAACATACAATATCCATGGAAAGTTTGAGGAATGTATAAAAAAACTTTAATTTTCTTTATTTTAGTATTTAGTGTGGCTACCATGTGCCTTCAAAACAGCTTGTATGCATTGCAGCATGGAGTCAGTAAGGTTCCTGCAGGAATCAAAGTCAATTCTGTTCAACCAGATGTCTCTAATGGCTTCAAGAAGGCGAGGAATTGAAGAGGTGTTCCTTTATTGAAGTTTAAGCCTCATGTGAGACCACAGCTCCTTGATGGGATTCGGGTCTGGAGAATTCCTAAACCATTGAAGGATGTTCTCCTGCTTGTCTGACAACCATTTCAAGACCTTCTTTGCCTTGTGACACAGTGCAAATTGCAGCCATGGATTTCATAAAAATTTATTGTGGTCACGAAGAACTTCAATGTAGCGGTCTCCATTCATTGTGATATTCTTGGGAAGTACATGAAATCCCCATGCCCTAACTCTACACTGAATCAACCCCAAATCATGACTGAGTTTGGGTGTTTTGACAGTCATTTGCAAATAACGGGGGTCAAGGAGATTCATGTGTGAGGGACCTCTCAACTTGCCACGCCTCACTGCACCATACCGGAAAGTCAACTCATCACTCCATAAGACCCTTCTCCAGTCTTTAACAGTGAAATGTTTGTAGTTCCTTGCAAAACTGAGACGAGCAGCATGCATTTTGTGAGTCAGTAGGGGTTTTCTGGTCAAGGAATGAAGAGACAGGTTCAGGTGTTTCTGAAAGCACTCTTGAATGGTGCGTTCTGCAGCACTTCTGAGGAGGGTGGGATAGGCTTGTTTTAATAGTCTTGCTGTGATGCACTGATTTATCAAAACTTGCCTCTTGATAAGCTTGTCAGTAGTTGCTGAAGTCTTTCTGGCATGCCCTGGTACTGATTTACAAGGTGGAACTACACTTTGTGGGATATTCATGGCTTTTGCAATGAGGCTGCATGTGGCTGACTTGCTCACCCCCATACACTGATAAATCTCCTACACCGACATTTTTGCTTCCCTCAGAGCATGAATCCGAGCCTTTTCTTGCTGGATGAGGTTCTTGTGCCCCATTATAAGGTGTGGGTGGGTGGCAGTGGGACAAAAAGTGAATGAAAAAAAAAGGGTTTTTGTTAATCCAGCAGCTCATAGCATGCATCCTCTCTCTAGCTTGTCCCATAAGGCACTAACCACTCATCAATCTGAAGTGATGGGACCACCAGGAAGAGTTGCCAAGTACTAATTAAGTGAGATCTGAGCATTTGATAGGCTGACATACATGGAAATCCTGAGGACACCCAACCAAACAACAAAAGGCCCCATATTCCTCAGACCTTCCATGAATACTGTATATCTGATCACTGAGACTAGTGTTTTTAATAGAGTCAGCACTAGTAACCCTCTTAGACTATCTTGGGGGAAAGGTGTTTGTTTCATTACTCTTCCTGGCTGCCACTTTATTTTGGGAACCTTGCTTCTGGTTGTTGTGTTTCTTCCATCTGTGCTTCAAAATGGTTGGCTCTTACCTTTCTAAGGAGGAGAGTCTGAATTTTAACCTGAAACCAAGAAAATGTGGGTACATGTGAGATTTCTACATGCACTGGGCACTCAGAATGCATGATCAAGTGGTTGCTTCCCGCAGCACCTCATCAGTACCTTGCCTCAATTAGGAGATCAAGAACCTATGGACCTAGAGTACTTTAGGAACCTTGCCAATTCCATGCCCGCATATCTGCAAATGGTAATCACTGCCAAAGGAGAGAAGACAGTGTACTGTAATATAAGTGTGATTGCCTTTGAAAATGAATGGTTAGGCAGACAAGGTTTTTTGTGGTTATTTGTTGAAGGTAATTGCAAAGAAGAGAAAATCATACACAACCTGGGACAGGGAGTTACTTGATTAAAGAGCAGCAGGAAGACACCATGCAGGAGTAGAAGATAAAAGCAAATAAGGAAAACCTAGCGAAAGGACATCATTACCAACAAAGGGCAATTAAAAGAAATGTGGAGAATGAGAGGAACTGAAGAACGTTTGCTTGTATAAGAAAAGAAATTAACTTTCATTATTTGGCATGCAGCATAATTTGGCACAGGTACAGTCCCAAATGTGCCAAATTATTGAGGGTTCTTTGTTGGGGTAATCAGAAAGACTAAAGAATGGTTAGGAAACCTTTGTGCTTGGCTGTGTACAAAACAGTAATAATTCCAGCACCTACAGCACACTCTCCTTAGGCAACCTTCTAATTCTCTACACTTGTCTGTTGTCAGTCTCTCCCCATGTAGAAACCAACAAAATGTATTGGTGAGTACATTATGCTCATTTATAATGTTTATTCCAAAACATTTACAGTACCACATTTTGTTATCAAACTGCTGGTATTATTTAATGAAACCTATATACAATAGAGAACCTTCATCACAAAAAGGGGTTTTAGCATTGGCTAGGAATTTAATGTCCCTTTTAAAATGGAAATCTATCTTTTTCTACATAGAATTCACTTATACTGTCCTTTTCTAAGAATGCAATTTCCAGTATAGAGGGGCACCTATGCATGTGGAACATGTATTAAAGAACCAGCAGTAGGGCAGGTGTGCTATGACTGGGAGGGAAGGGTGTTAGGGAAAACAAATAGGGCCAAAAAGGCCGACAAAAATTACCAAATGAAAAGACTAATAAGGCTTTTCATAACTTAAGGCACAGGCAATTAGAAAACTCAGAAAAAATATGACAAATGTATCATGAAAAACAACACTATTCCTGGAATTTGGTGAAAACAACTTTTGAAAGGTGAGCATTGCAGCAAACACTTCCTCACATAATCTGAACCGATGGTATCACTGAACAAAGCTTCCACACACATCAGCGAATTTTCTGTGATAGAGGTAAAAATATTTTGAAAATTCTTGTTTTTGCTGTATGTTTACCTATGATTTCTACACTGATCTACACAAGTTTTATCATTATTAATGTGACCAAATTTATTACAACTGCATGGCACTGCCAGGGAATAGTCTGAACCTTGATCCGAACCAACAACACATATGAAGTTTCACTGTAGTCAGGCTTGCCAATTGCCAAGATGTATTCCAGACAAGCCTTTCATTATGTTTTGCTAGATGTAATCATCAGACAAAACCAGGAATAGAATGCTGTCTTTCACTGTAGAAGTTAAACACAGAGCATTAAGACTTTTGGGGATACAGGGTGAAGCCTCAGCAGTAGCCTTCAGGCTCGACCCTTCCCTGGGCTTCCCACATTGATGGCTTGGCCAGACATTTAGTTATATCTTTTTTTCTATGATTTCCTCTGTTTTGATAGTATAAGAATACTTTTGGATTCATGTGTTAGGTAAGATGTTTGCAAGAGAAGTTCAAAAAATTTAATGTGATATAAAAAGAAGTACTTTGTATAATTCGACAAGTATGAAATAATGAACAACAAGCCCACAGGTCAAAAAATGTACATAAGTATGCAATTAAGAGTGATACTTACATATTTACATTGTGATTATTGTCTGTATTATTAGGTTATGAGCTAGGTAAGACGTTTTTGAGGGAAACTATGTAAAATCAAAGTAAAATAAAAAGTACTGTATATTTTGATGAATAGTATATAATGAATGGTAAGCATGAGGGTTGAAATTGTTTATATGCTGTGTAGTTACTAGTGATATTCACACATCTCTATTGCGATTGTTTCCCACATTACTCATTTAAGAAATAAGTAAGACATTTCTGGAGGGAACAGTATAAAAATGTCATCGATAGCTTAAGAAACCACTTTTTACCAAATTTTACCATGCCTATGTAATGTCATTAGTACCCAAATGGCATTGGAAACATTGGCATCATAAGTGTCCCAAATGGCATTAGAAACATTGGCATTATGAGTGAGCAAAGGTGTTAACAATGTATGTATTACATTCAGAGAATAACTACTCAAAATGACTAAAAGCCAAGGGGAGTTGATGATATGAGGATCGAAGAGAAGGCAAACTATTTGGTAAAACCAAAAATTGAGGGTGAAACAAGAAGAAGAAAGATCCCATTCAGTAATGTATATGGACCTGAAGAGAGATACTCAAGTCATGAAGAGAAGGGTAAACAACTGAGGAGAATAAGAAATTTAAATTATTAGAAACAAATGACAGAAAATTTAGTATGGTGTTTACTGTAAAAGACAGACCAAGAGCTATAGATGACCAGTGAAAGAAACATTTGCAAAATCAGAGGGAACACAAAGAAACTTGATAACAAAACACCTCCATTTCCCTAAATCTAGCCCTAATTCATAATGGATGTTGAAAAGAGAGATCTAAGAGATTTCTTGGAGGTATGTGATAAGGATATCGAAGTTGTGGATTTTGGAAGAGATGAAGCTTACTGATACTACCAAGATGGATAGTTAGGATGTGGAGTGAGGAAATTCTGGAGGCTTTCCAAGTAAGAATGACGATGCCAGTAGGGAGATGGGGAATATGACAGTTGGAAGCTGCTCTATAATGGTCATAGTAATAAAGATCTGGCATAGAATATCGCAACTTAAGCACAAGGTAGAGATATTAGATGACATTGCAAGAGATCAGAAAACAGTAGATGCATTAGGCAAACTGAAGAACTCTATGGTGGAGCATAACTACAAGATAATGAAACTAAGGATGCTTTTGGTGTGAGAATACATAAATACAGGGTCTCTTACTGAAGGCAGATGATGATTCAAAAAGGCAGTCTGCTCAATATTGGAAGAAGATTGAACGATGGAAGAAATGAAGGACAAGATCTAGGAAATGATTCTGGGGCTGAGGAGGTAAGCCACAAATCAGAGGTGACAGGAGTGGAACAGAAGTCTGAAAATTCTGAATGAGACAGGCAGAATGACATACTGAACATAAGACATGACAATCATGGAAGCATATGAAGCACTAGATGGAAGGTTTAAGAGAACATGAATCCTTCAAGATAAATATGCTGCAATGTAAATGCAAATTATAGACAGGATAAAAGATAAGAACAATATAATACTACTACAGGAGACAACCTACAGATGAGCCACTACTCAAATATGAGACTGTATCAGATGGAAGTCAGTGATGATCATTAGGGTTGAAAAAGAACATCTTCCAAGCAAAGAGGAAAGGAAAGATCAAAAAGTAAATTTAGAAATAAAAGAAGTCAGAATTGGTAGATACAGACAAGACATTTATCCTACCCAGTAGACACCATGAACTGATACTGTCTAGGGAAAGGGAAGCTGACATCAAATGATATTCTAAATGAATATCCAACTGACTTATAATTTCATTATTATCCTGTTAAAGGTCTCTTCCATTGCTAGGAAGGCACAGGAAAAACTGTGTTCTCCTTATTACTCCCACAACCAATGTTATATGTGCACATCTGTCAACTTACAAGATGTGTGTATACACAGTCATTAAGAGGATAATATACAGATTGTTAGATGACCTAAATAATAGGGTAGAGCACATGAAATGTACCAGTTTGTAGAGAAAATTAGGAAGAATAACATGGGGAATGTGAAGAAGTAAGTAAAGCAAATAGCGATTTTAGCAACCCCAAAGAACTTGCATTCATGGAAGAAATTACTTTTCTGTATCTACTCTTCCTTTTCATGTAATCATTGGGTAACAGAGTGCTTTGGTAACAGATGACACGCAGAGACCTATAATATTTCCAAAGAAAACACACCTCCAATATCCTTCCAACAAAAACCTGTCAGTTGCTGTCCTCACACATATTTGTATTATACTATGAAGTGTAATATTTCTGAATCATTATTATTATTATCATTATTATACTTGATCGCTGTTTCCTGAATCAGTGAGGTAGTGCCAGGAAACAGATGAAGAAAAACCCATCTCCCGCATACACACATATATACATACATGCATACACATGCACTGTACATATATATATATATATATATATATATATATATATCAACATATACATATATACTTACATACACGTACACATATACACATGTACATATTTAGACTTCCTCCCCCCCATCCACTCCTGATGCCACCCTGCCCCATGGGAAAATAGCACCGCCACCCCCCGCGCTGGCGAGGTAGCGCCAGGAGACATGAAATGGCCACATTTGCTCACAGTCAGTCTCTAGCTGTCATGTGTAATGCACTGAAACCACAGCTCCCTTTCCACATCCAGGCCCCACAGACCTTTCCGT
>JAYMFT010405984.1:0-17500 GCA_038088735.1 Panulirus argus | reverse complement strand
CACCAGTGACCTGTATTGTGTCAGTGTGCTGCTGGTGATGCCACGAACCAGGACTGCCAGCCCCACCAGTGACCTGCAGTGTGTCAGTGCACGGCTGTTGACGACAAAAGCCAGGACTGCCAGCCCCAACAGTGACCTGCAGTATGTCAGTGTAAGGCTGATGATGCCACGAGCCAGGATTGCCAGCGCCTCCAGTGACCTGCAGTGTGTCAGTGTACTGCTGGCGATGCCACGAGCCAGGACTGCCAGCCCATCCAAAAACCTGCAGTGTGTCAGTGTACTGCTGGTGATGCCACGAGCCAGGACTGCCAGCCCCACCAGTGACCTGCGGTGTGTCAGTGTACTGCTGGTGATGCCACGAGCCAGGAATGCCAGCACTCACCAATGACCTGCAGTGTGTCAGTGTATGGCTGATGAGGCCACGAGCCAGGACTCTCAGCCACCACCAGTAACCTGCAGTTTGTCAGTGTATGGCTGATGACGACACTAGCCAGGACTGCCAGCCCCCACCAGTGACCTACAATGTGCCAGGGTACTGCTGGTGATGCCACGAGCCAGGACTGCCAGCCGAACCAGTGACCTGCAGTGTGTCAGTGTACTACTGGTGGTGCCACGAGCCAGAACTGCCAGCCCAACCAGTGACCTGCAGTGTGTCAGTGTACGGCTGATGACGCCATGAGCCAGGATTGACAGCCCCCAACAGTGACCTACAGTATGTCAGTGTACGGCTGATGACGCCAGGAGTCAGGACTGCCAGCCCCCACCAGTGACCTGCAGTGTGTCAGTGTACTGCTGGTGATGCCACGAGCCAGAACTGCCAGTCCCCACCAGTGACCTAGAGTATGTCAGTGTACGGATGATGACGCCACGAGCCAGGATTGCATGCCCCCACCAGTGACCTGCAGTGTGTCAGTGTACTACTGGTGGTGCCACGAGCCAGGACTGCCAGCCCCGACCAATGACCTGCAGAGTGTCAGTGTACTGCTGGTGATGCCACGTGCCAGGACTGCCAACCACACCAGTGACCTGCAGTGTGTCAGTGTACAACTGATGAGGACACGAGCCAGGACTGCCAGCCCCCACCAGTGACCTGCAGTTTATCAGTGCACTGCTGGTGGTGACATGAGCCAGAACTGCCAGCCCCACCAGTGACCTGCAGTGTGTCAGTGTACTGCTGGTGATGCCACGAGCTAGGACTGCCAGCCCCACCAGTGACCTGCTGTGTATCAGTGTAATGCTGATGATGTCACGAGCCAGGACTGCCAGGCCCACCAGTGACCTGCAGTGTGTCAGTATACTTCTGGTGATGCCACGAGCCATGATTGCCAGCCCACTAGTGACCTGCAGTGTGTCAGTGTACTGCTGGTGATGCCACGAGCCAGGACTGCCAGCCCCCACCAGTGACCTGCAGAGTGTCAGTGTGCTGCTAGTGATGACACGAGCCAGGACTGCCAGGCCCACTAGTGACTTACAGTGTTTCAGTGTACGGCTGATGACGCCACGAACCAGGACTGCCAGTCCCCACCAGTCACCTGCAGTATGTCAGTGTACGGCTGAAAACGCTACGAGCCAGGACTACCAGCCCCCACCAGTGACCTACAGTGTGTCAATGTATTGCTGGTGATACCACGAGCCAGAACTGCCAGCCCCACCAGTGACCTGCAGTGTATCAGTGTACAGGTGATGACGCCACGGGCCAGGACTGCCAGCACCCACCAGTGACCTTCAGTATTTCATTGTAAGGCTGATGACACAACGAACCAGGACTGCCAGTCCCCACCAGTGACCTGCAGTATGCCAGTGTACGGTTGATGACCCTACGAGCCAGGACTGCCAAAATCCACCAGTCACCTGCAGTGTGTCAGTGTTCTGCATGTGATACCAAGAGCCAGAACTGCCAGCCGAACCAGTGACTTGCAGCGTGTCACTAGACTGCTGGTGATGCCATAAGCCAGGACTGCCAGCCCCACCAGTGACCTACAGTGCGTCAGTGTATTCCTGGTGATGCCACGAGCTATGTATGCCAGCACTCACCAATGACCTGCAGTGTGTCAGTGTGCGGCTGATGACGCCACGAGCCAGGACTGTCAGCCCCCACGAGTAAACAGCAGTATGTCAGTGCATGACTGATGACACCACGAGACAGGACTGCCAACCCCCAAAAGTGACCTGCAGTGTGTCAGTGTACTACTGGTGATGCCACGAGCCAGAACTACCAACTCCCACCAGTGACTTGAAGTGTGTCAGTGTACTGCTGGTGATACCACGAGCCAGAATGCCAGCCCCACCAGTGACGTGCAATGTGTCAGTATAGGGCTGATGACACCACGATCCAGGACTGCCAGCCCCCAATAGTGACCTGAAGTGTGTCAGTATACTGCTGGTGATGCCACGAGCCAGAACTGTCATCCCCCACCAGTGACCTGCAGTGTGTCAGTGAACTGCTGGTGATACCACGAGCCAGAACTGCCAGGCCAACCAGTGACCTGCAGTGTGTCAGTGTACGGCTGATAACGCCAAGAGCCAGAAATGCCAGCCCCTATCAGTGACCTACAGTATTTTAGTGTACGGCTGATGACGCCACGAGTCAAGACTGCCAGCCCCCACCAGTGACCTGCAGTGTGTCAGTGTACTGCTGGTGATGCCACGAGCCAGAAATGCCAACCCCCACCTATGACCTACAGTATGTCAGTGTACGGATGATGACGTCAAGAGCCAGGACTGCAGGCCCCCACCAGTGCCCTGCAGTGTGTCAGTGTACTGCTGGTGGTGACACGAGCCAGGACTGCCAGACCCGACCAATGACCTGCGGATTGTCAGTGTACTACTGGTGATGCCTCGAGCCAGAACTGCCAACCCCACCAGTGACGTGCAGTGTGTCAGTTTACAACTGAAGACGCCACGAACCAGGACTGCCAGCCCCCACCAGCGACCTGCCGTTTATCAGTGTACTGCTGGTGGTGACACGAGACAGAACTGCCAGCCCCCACCAGTGACATGCAGTGTGTCAGTGTACTGCTGGTGATACCACGAGCCAGAACTGCCAGCCCCACCAGCAACCTGCAATGTTACATTGTACGAATGATGATGCCACGAGCCAGGACTGCCAGAAACCACCAGTGACCTGCATTATGTCAGTGTATGGCTGATGACGCCACGGGCCAGGACTGCCAGCCCCCGCCAGTGACCTGCAGTGTGTCAGTGTACTGCTGGTGATGTCACTAACCAGGAGTGCCAGCCGAGCCAGTGACCTGCAGTGTGTCAGTATACTGCTGGTGATGCCACGAGCCATGATTGCCAGCCCCACTAGTGACCTGCAGTGTGTCAGTGTACTGCTGGTGATGCCACGAGCCAGGACTGCCAGCCCCGACCAGTCACCTGCAGAGTGTCAGTGTACTGCTGGTGATGCCACGAGCCAAGACTGCCAGGCCCACTAGTGACCTGCAGTGTGTCAGTGTACGGCTGATGACGCCACGAACAAGGACTGTCAGTCCCCACCAGTCACCTGCAGTACGTCAGTGTACGGCTGATAACGCTACGAGCCAGGACTACCAGGCCCCACCAGTGACCTGCAGTGTGTCAATGTACTGCTGGTGATACCACGAGCCAAAACTGCCAGCCCCACCAATGACCTGCAGTGTATCAGTGTACGGCCGATGACGTCACGGGCCAGGACTGCCAGCACCCACCAGTGACCTGGAGTATTTCAGTGTACGGCTGATGACACAACGAGCCAGGACTGCCAGTCCCCAACAGTGACCTACAGTATGCCAGTGTACGGTTGATGACGACACGAGCAAGGCCCGACAAAACCAACCAGTGTCCTGCAGTGTGTCAGTGTACTGCAGGTGATAGCACGAGCTAGAACTGCCAGCCGAACCAGTGACCTACAGCGTGTCAGTATACTGTTAGTGATTCCACGAGCCAGGATTGCCAGCCCCACTAGTGACCTGCAGTGTGTCAGTGTACGGCTGATGACTCCACGAGCCAGGACTGACAGCCCCCAACAGTGACCTAGAGTATGACAGTGTACGGCTGATGACGCCACGAGTCAGGACTGCCAGCCCCCACCAGTGACCTGCAGTGTGACAGTGTACTGCTGGTGATGCCAGGTGCCAGGACTGCCAGCCCCCACCAGCGACCTACAGTATGTCAGTGTACGCACGATGAAGCCACGAGCCAGAACTGCAGGCCCCCACCAGTGACCTGCAGTGTATCAGTGTACTGCTGGTGGTGCCAAGAGCCAGGATTGCCAGCCCCGACCAATGACCTGCAGTGTGTCATTGTACTGCTGGTGATGTCACTAACCAGGAGTGCCAGCCCAACCAGTGACCTGCAGTGTGTCAGTATACTGTCGGTGATTCCACGAGCCAGGATTGCCAGCCCCACTAGTGACCTGCAGTGTGTCAGTGTACTGCTGGTGATGCCACGAGCCAGGACCGCCAGCCCCGACCAGTGACCTGCAGAGTGTTAGTGTACTGCTGGTGATGCCACGAGCCAGGACTGCCAGGCCCACTAGTGACCTGCAGTGTGTCAGTGTACTGCTGATGACGCCAAGAACAAGGACTGTCAGTCCCCACTAGTCACCTGCAGTATGTCAGTGTACGGCTGATAGCGCTACGAGCCAGGACTACCAGGCCCCACCAGTGACCTGCAGTGTGTCATTGTACTGCTGGTGATGCCACGAGCCAAAACTGCCAACCCCACCAGTGACCTGCAGTGTGTCAGTGTACAACTGATGGCGACACGAACCAGCACTGCCAGCCCCCACCAGTGACCTGTAGTTTATCAGTGTACAGCTGGTGGTGACACGAGCCAGAACTGCCAGACCCACGAGTGACCTGCAGTGTGTCAGTGTACGGCTGATGACGCGAAGAGCCAGGAATGTCAGCCCCCACCAGTGACCTGCAGTGTGTCAGTGTACTGCTGATGACGCCACGAGCCAGAACTGCCAGCCCCACCAGTGACATTACAGTGTGTCAGTATAGTGCTGGTGATACCAGGAGCCAGGATTGCCAGCCCCACCAGTGACCTGCAGTGTGTCATTGTACCGCTGGTGATGCCACGAGCCAGAACTGCCATCCCCACCAGTGACCTGCAGTGTGCCAGTGTACGCCTGATGATGCCACAAGCCAGGTCTGCCAGCCCCCACCAGTGACCTGAGGTATGTCAGTGTTCCCGGCTGATAACGCCAAGAGTCAGGACTGCAAGTCCCACCAGTTACCTACAATGTGTCAGTGTACTGCTGGTGATGCCAAGAGCCAGGACTGCCAGCCCCACCAGTGAACTGCAGTGTGTCAGTGTACTGCTGGTGATGCTACGAGCCAGGACTGCTAGCCCCACCAGTGATCTACAGTGTGCCAGTGTACACCTGATGATGCTAAGAGCCAGGACTTCCAGCCCCCACCAGTGACCTACAGTGTGTCAGTGTACTGCTGGTGATGCCACGAGGCAGGACTGCCTGCCCCACATTGACATGCAGTGTGTAATTGTACGACTGATGACGCCACGAGCTAGGACTGCCAGCCCCCACCAGTCACCTGTAGTATGTCAGTGTACGGCTGATGACGCCACGAGCTAGGACTGCCGGGACCCACCAGTCACCTGCAGTATGTCAGTTTTCGGCTGATGACGCCACGAGCCAGGACAGCCAGCCCCCACCAGTGACCTGCAGTTTAACAGTGTACTGCTGGTGGTGGTGACACGAGCCAGAACTGCCAGCCCCTACCATTGACCTGCAATGTGTCAGTGTACTGCTAGTGATACCACGAGCCAGAATTCCCAGCCCCACCGGTGACCTCCAGTGTGTCAGTGTACGGCTGATAACGCCACGAGCCAGGACTGCCAACAACCACCAGTGACCTACAGTATGCCAGTGTATGGCTGATGACGCCACGTGCCAGGACTGCCAGCCCCAACCAGTGACCTGCAGTTTATCTGTGTACTGCTGGTTATGACACGAGCCAGGGCTGCCATCCGAACCAGTGACCTGCAGTGTGTCATTATACTGATAGTGAAGCCACGAACCAGAACTGGCAGCCCCACCAGTGAACTGCAGTCTGTCAGTGTACTGCTTGTGATGCCACGAGCAAGGAATGCCAGCCAAACCAGTGACCTGCAGTGTGTCAGTATACTGCTGGTGAAGACACGATTCAGGATTGCCAGCCCCACCAGTGACCTGTAGTGTGTCAGTGTACTGATGGTGATGCCACGAGCCAGGACTGCCAGCCCCAACAGTGACCTGCAGTCTGTCAGTATACTGCTGGTGTTGCCACGAGCCAGGATTGCCAGCCCCACCAGTGACCTGCAGTGTGTCAGTGTACTGCTGGTGATGCCACGAGCTGGAACTGCCAGCCGAACTAGTGCCCTGCAGTGTGTCATTAGACTACTAGTGACGCATCGAGCCAGGACTGTCAGCCTCAAACAGTGACCTGCAGTGTGTCAGTGTACTGCTGGTGATGCCACGAGCCAGAACTGCCAGCCCCACCAGTGACCTGCAGTATGTCAATGGACTGCTGGTGATGCCACGAGCAGGATTGCCAGCCCCACCAGTGACCTGCAGTGTGTCAGTGTACTGCTGGTGATGCCACGAGCCAGAACTGCCAGCCCCACCAGTTACCTGCAGTATGTCAAATGGACTGCTGGTGATGCCACGAGCCAGGACTGCCACCCCAGCAGTGAACTGCAGTGTGTCAGTATACTGCTGGTGATGCCACGAGCCAGGACTGACAGCCACACCAGTGACCTGCAGTGTGTCAGTGTACTGTTGGTGATACCATGAGTAATACTGGCAGCCCCACCAGTGACCTGCAGTTTTTCAATATGCTGCTGGTGATGCCACGAGCCAGAACTGCCAGCCCCACCAGTAACCTGCAGTGTGTCTATATACTGCTGGTGATGCCACAAGCCAGGAGTGCGAGCCCCCACCAATGACATGCAGTGCGTCTGTATACTGCTGGTGATGCCACGAGTCAGGACTGCCAGCCCCACCAGTGACCTGCAGGGCGTCAGTGTATTGCTGGTGATGCCACGAGCCAGAACTGCCAGGCCCCACCAGTGACTTGCATTGTGTCTGTATACTGCTGGTGATGCCACGAACCAGGACTGTCAGCCCCAACTGTGACCTGAAGTGCGTCAGTGTACTGCTGTTAATGCCACGAGCCAGGATTGCCAGCCCCACCAGTGACCTGCAGTGTGTCAGTGTATTGCTGGTGATGCCAAGAGCCAGGACTGCAAGGCCATCCAATAACCTGCAGTGTGTCAGTGTACTACTGGTGATGCCATTAGCCAGAGCTGCCAGCCCCAACAGTGACCTGCGATGTGTCAGTGTACTGCTGGTGATACCACGAGCCAGGACTGCCTGCACCCACCAGTGACGTGCAGTGTGTCAGTGTACTGCTGATGACGCTACGAGCCAGGACTGCCAGACCCCGCCAGTAACCTACAGTATGTCAGTGTATGGCTGATGACGTCACGATCCAGGAATGCCAGCCCCCACAAGTGACTTGCAGAGTCTCAGTGCACTGCTGGTGTTGCCACGGGCCAGAACTGCTAAGGCCCACCAGTGACCTGCCGTGTGTCAGTGTACTGCTTGTGATACCACGAGCCAAAACTGTCAGCCCCACCAGTGACCTGCAGTGTGTCAGTGCACGGCTGATGACGCCAAGAGCCAGGACTGCCAGCCCCCACCAGTGACCTGCAGTGTGTCAGTGTACTGCTGGTGATACCACGAACCAGAACTGCCAGCTCCACCAGTGACCTGCAGTGTGTCAGTGTGCGGCTGTTGACACCACGAGCAAGGACTGCCAGCCCCCAACAGTGACCTACAGTATGTCAGTGTACGGCTGATGACGCCACGAGCCAGGACTGCCAGCCCTCACCAGTGACCTGCAGTGTGTCAGTGTACTGCTGGTGATGCCACGAGCCAGGACTGCCAGCCCCGACCAATGACCTGCAGAGTGTCAGTGTACTGCTGGTGATTCCAGAGCTAGGACTGCCAGAAATACCATTGACATGCAGTGTGTCAGTGTACGACTGATGACACGACGAGCCATGACTGACAGCCCCCAACCAGTCACCTGCATTATGTCAGTGTACGGCTGATGACTCCACGAGCCAGGACTGCCAGCCCCCACCAGTGATTTGCGGTATATCAGTGTATCTGCTTGTGATGACAAGAGCCAGATCTGCCAGCCCCCACTAGTGACCTGCAGAGTATCAGTATGCTGCTGGTGATACCACGAGCCAGAATTGCCAGCCCCACCAGTGACCTGCAGTGTGTCGGTGTACGGCTAATGACGCAACGAGCCCGGACTGCCAGCACCCTCCAGTGACCTGCAGTATGTCGGTGTATGGCTGGTGACGCCACGAGCCAGGACTGCCAGCCCCCACCAGTGACCTGCAGTGTGTCAGTACACTGTTGGTGATGCCACGAGCCAGAACTGCCAGCCGAAGAAGTGACCTTCAGTGTGTCAGTAGACTGATGGTGATGCCACGAGCCAGGACTGCCAGCCCTACCAGTGACCTGCAGTGTGTCAGTGTACTGCTGGTGATGCCACGAGCCAGGACTGCAAACCCCACTAGTGACCTGCAGTGTGTCAGTATACAGCTCGTGATGCCACGAGTAATGACTGCAAGCCCCGCGAGTGACCTGCAGTGTGTCAGTGTACTGCTGGTTATGCCACGAGCCAGGACTGCCAGCCCCTCCAGTGACCTGCAGTTTGCCAGTGTACGCCTGATGGTGCCACGAGCCAGGACTGCCAGCCCCCACCAGTGACTTGCAATATGTCAGTTTACGGCTGATGACGCCACGAGCCAGGACTACAAGCCCCACCAGTTACCTGCAGTGTGTCAGTGTACTTCTGGTGATGCTACGAGCCAGGACTGCCAACCCCACCAGTGACATGCAGTGTGCCAGTGGACGCCTGATGATTCCACGAGCCAGGACTGCCAGCCCCACCAGTGACCTGCAGTGTGTCAGTGTACTGCTGGTGATGCTACGAGAAAGGAGTACCTGCCTCACCAGTGATCTGCAGTGCGTCAGTGTACTGCTGGTGATGCCACGAGCTAGGATGCCAGCCCCACCAGTTACCTGCAGTGTGCCAGTATGGATCTGGTGATGCCACGAGCCAGAACTGAAAGCCCCCACCAGTGACCTGCAGTGTGTCTGTATGCTGCGTGTGGTGCCACGAGCCATGATTGCCATCCCCCACCAGTGACCTGCAGTGTGACTGTATACTGCTGGTGATGCCACGAGCCATCACTGCAAGACCACCAGTGACCTGCAGTGCGTCAGTGTACTGCTGGTGATGCCACAAGCCAGGACTGCCAGCCCCAATAGTGACCTGCAGTGTGTCAGTATACTGCTGGTGATGCCACCAGAAAGGACTGCCAGCCCCAACATTGACCTACAGTGTTTCAATATGCATTTGGTGATGCCACGAGCCAGAACTGCTAGCCAGCACATGTGACCTGCAGTGTGTCTGTATACTCCTGGTGATGCCACGAGCCAGAACTGCCAGCCCCCACCAGTGACCTGCAGTGTGTTTGTATACTGCTGGTGATGCCACTAGCCAGCACTGCCAGCCCAACCAATGACCTGCAGTGTGCCGGTGTACTGCTGGTAATGCCACAAAACACGACTGCCAGCCCACCAGTGACCTGCAGTGTGTCAGTATACTGCTGGTGATGCCACGAGAAAGAACTCACAGACCCAACAGTGACGTGCAGTGTGTCAGTATTCTGCTGGTGATGCCACGAGCCAAGACTGCCAGCAACCACCAGTAACATGCAGTGTGTAAGTTTACTGCTGGTGATGCCAAGATCTATGACTGCCAGCCCCACCAGTGACCTCCAGTGTGTCAGTATGCTGCTGGTGATGCCACGAGCCAGGACTGTCAGCACCATCAGTGATCTAGAGTGTGTCAGTATACTGCTGGTGATGCCACGAGCCAGGACTGCCGGCCCCAACAGTGACCTGCAGTGTGTCAGTGTACTGCTGGTGATGCCAGGAGCCAAAACTACCAGCCCCACCAGTGACCTGCAGTGTGTCTGTATATTGCTGGTGATGCCACGAGCCAGAACTGCCATCCCCCACCAATGACATGCAGTGTGTCAGTGTACTGCTGGTGATGCCATGAGCCAGGATTACCGGCCCCACCAGTGACCTGCAGTGTGTCTGTATACTGCTGGTGATGCCACAAGTCAGGACTGCCAGCCCCACCAATGTCCTGCATTGTGTCAGTGCATTGCTGGTGATGCCACGAGCCATGACTGCCATCCCCATCAGTGACATGCAGTGTGTCTGTATACTGCTCGTGCTGACACGAGCCAGAACTGCCAGCCCCACCAGTGACCTGCAGTGTGTCAGTGTACAAATGATGACGCCACGAGCCAGTACTGCCAGCCCCCATTAGTGACCTTGAGTGTGTCAGTGTACTGCTGGTGATGCCACGAGCCAGGACTGCCAGCCCCCACCAGTCACCTGCAGTATGTCAGTGTACGGCTGTTGACGCCACGAGCCAGGACTGCCAGCTCCCACCAGTGACCTGCAGTGTGTCAGTGTACTGCTGGTGATACCACGAGCCAGAAATGCCAGCCCCACCAGTAACCTGCAGTGTGTCTGTATACAGCTGGTGATGCAACGAGCCTGGACTGCCAGCCCCCACCAGTGACCTGCAGTATGTCAGTGTACTGCTAGTGATGCCACGAGCCAGGACTGCTAGCCCCCACCAGCGACCTGCAGTATGTCAGTTTAAGGCTGATGATGCCACGAGCTAAGACTGCCAAACTCACCAGTGACCCGCATTGTGTCAGTATACTGCTGGTGATGCTACAAGCCAGGACAGCCAGCCCCCACTAATGACCTGCAGTGTGTCATTGCACTGCTGGTGATGCCACGAGCCATGACTGCCAGCCCCACCAATGACTTGCAGTGTGTCTGTATACTACTGGTGATGCCACGAGCCAGAACTGCCAGCCCCACCTGTGATCTGCAGTGTGTGCATACTGCTAGTGATGCCACGAGCCAGAAATGCCAGTCCCACCAGTGACCTGCAGTGTCTCAGTGTATGATTGATGGCGCCACGAGCAAGGACTGCCAGCCCCCACCAGTGACCTGCAGTGTGTCTGTGTACTGCTGGTGTTGCCAGGAGCCTGAACTGTCAGCTCCCACCAGTGACCTGCAGTGTGTCAGTGTACGACTGATGACGCCACGAGCCACGACTGCCAGCCCCCACCAGTAACTTCAGTGTGTCAGTGTACTGCTGGTGATGCCACGAGCCAGGAGTGCCAGCCCCCACCAACGACCTGCGATATGTCATTTTACGACTGATGACGCCACGAGCCAGGAATGCCAGCCCCCTCCAGTGACTTGCAGTGTGTCTGTGTACTGCTGGTGATGTCACGAGCCAGAACTGTAAGCCCCCACCGGTGACCTGCAGTGTGTCAGTGTACGGCTGATAACGGCACGAACAAGGACTGCGAGCCCCACCAGTGACCTGCAGTGTGTCAGTGTACTGCTGATAACGCCACAAGCCAGGACTGCCAGCCCCCACCAGTGACCTGCAGTGTGTCAGTGTACTGCTGGTGATGCCGAAAGCCAGAATTGCCAGCTCAGCCACGAGCCAGGACTGCCAGCCCCAACCAGTGACCTGCAGTGTGTCAATGTACTGCTGGTGATGCCACGAGCCATGATTGCCATCCCCCACCAGTGACCTACAGTGTGTCAGTGTACTGCTGGTGATGCTAAAAGCCTGGACTGCCAGCCCCACCAGTGACCTGCAGTGTGTCATTGTACTGCTGGTGATGCCACGAGTCAAGATTGCCAGCCCCAACAGTGACATGCAGGTTGTCAGTGTACGGCTGGTGATACGACAAGCCAGGACTGCCAGCCCCATCAGTGTCCTGCAGTGTGTCAGTGTACTGCTGGTGATGTCAGGAGCCAGGATTGCCAGCCCCCATCAGTGACCTGCAGTGTGTCAGTGTACTGCTGGTGATGCCACGAGCAAGGATCTGCCAGCCCCACCAGTGACCTGCAGTGTGTCGGTGTACTGCTGGTGAAGCCACGAGCCAGGACTGCAAGCCCCAGCCAGTGACCTGCATTGTGTCAGTGTACGGCTGATAACGCCACAAGCCTGGACTGCCAGCCCCGACCAGTGACCTGCAGTGTGTGTCAGTGTGCTGGTGGTGATGCCACGAGCCAGGATTTCCATCCCCCACCAGTGACATGCAGTGTGTCAGTGTACTGCTGGTGATGCCACGAGCCAGGTCTGCAAGCCCACACCAGTGACGTGCTGTGTGTCAGTGTACTGCTGGTTATTCCACGAGCTAAAACTTCCAGCCCCAGCAGTGACCTGCAGTGTGTGTGTATACTACTGGTGATGCCACGACCCAAGACTGCCAGCCCCCACCAGTGACCTGCAGTGTATCAGTGTACTGCTAGTGATGCCACGAGCCAGAACTGCCAGTCCCAACAGTGACCTATATTGTGTTTCTATACTGCCGGTGATTCCACGAGCCAGGACTGCCAGCCCCACCAGTGACCTTCAGTGTATCGGTGTACTGCTGGTGATGCTACGAGCCAGGACTGCCAGCCCCACCAGTGACCTTCAGTGTGTCAGTATACTGCTGGTTATTCCACGAGTCAGAACTGTCAGCCCCACCAGTGACATGCAGTGTGTCTGTACACTGCTGGTGATGCCACGGGCCAGGACTGCCAGCCCCCCACGAGTGACTTACACTGTGTCAGTGTAGTGCTGGTGATGCCACGAGCCAAGACTGCCAGCCCCAGTGACCTGCAGAGTTTCAGTGTACTGCTGGTGATTCCACGAGCCAGGGCTACCAGCTCCACCAGTGACCTTCAGTGTGTCTGTGTACTGCTGATGATACCACGAGCCAGGACTGCCAGCCTCACCAGTGACCTGCAGTGCGTCAGTATACTGCTGGTGATGCCATGGTCCAGAACTGCTAGCCCCGCCAGTGACCTGCAGTGTTTCAGTGTACTGCTGGTGATGCCACGAGCCAAGACTGTCAGCCTCAGCAGTGACATGCAGTGTGTCAGTGAACGGCTGATAACGTCACGAGCCAGGACTACCAGCCCCACCAGTGACCTGCAGTGTGTCAGTGTTCTGCTGGTGATGCCTTGAGCCAGGACTGCTAGCCCCCATCAGTAACCAGCCTTATGTCAGTGTACTGCTGGTGATGCCATGAGCCAGGATTGACAGCCCCCCCCCCACGAGCCAGGGCTGCCAGCCCCCACCAATGACTTGCACTGTGTCAGTGGACGGCTGGTGATGCCAAGATCCAGCATTGCCAGCCTCCAACAGTGACCTGCAGTGTTTCAGTGTACGGCTGATAACGCCATGAGCCAGGACTGCCAGCCCCACCAGTGTCCTGCAGTGTGTCTGCACTCTCCTGGTGATGCCACGAGACAGAACTGCCAGCCCCACAAGTGTCCTTCAGTGTGTCAGTGTGCGACTGATGACGCCAAGAGCCAGGACTGCCAGCCTCCACCAGTGACCTGCAGTGTGTCAGTGTACGGCGGATAACGGCACGAGCCAGGACTGCCAGCCCCCACCAGTGACCTGTAGTGTTTCAATATACTGCTGGTTATGCCACGAGCCAAAACTTCCAGCCCCCACCAGTGACCTGCAGTGTGTCAGAGTACGACTGATGACGCCACGAGAAAACACTGTCAGACCCCACCAGTGACATGCACTGTGTCAGTGCACTACTGGTGATACCACGAGCCAGAACTGCCAGCACCACCAGTGACCTAGAGTGTGTCTGTATACTGCTGGTGATGCAACGAGCCAGGACTACCAGCCCCCACCAGTGACCTGCAGTATGTCAGTGTATTACTGGTGATACCTTGAGCCAGGACTGCCAGCCCGCACCAGCGACCTGCAATATGTCAGTGTACGGCTGATGACGCCACAAGCCAGGAATGCCAGCCCCCACCAGTGACCTGCAGTGTGTCAGTGTACTGCTGGTGATGCGACGAGCCAGAACTGCGAGCTCCCAACAGTGACATGCAGTGTGTCAGAGTACGGCTGATAACCACCACGAACCAGGACTGCCAGCCCCGACCAGTGACCTGCAGTGTGTCAGTGTACTGCTGGAGATGCCACGAGCCAGGATTGCCAGCCCCCACCAGTGACATGCAGTGTTTTAGTGTACTGCTGGTGATGACATGAACGAGGACTGCCAGCCCCCACCAGTGACCTACAGTGTGTCAGTGTACTGCTGTTTATTCCACGAGCTAAAACTGCCTGCCCCACCAGTGACCTGCAGCGTGTCTGTATACTGCTGGGGATGCCACGACCCAAGACTGCCAGCCCCCACCAGTGAACTGCAGTATGTCAGTATACAACTAGTGATCCCACGAGCCAGAACTGCTAGCCCCAACAGTGACCTATAGTGTGTCTCTGTACTGCTGGTGATGCCACGAGCCAGGACTGCTAGCCCCCACCAGTGACCTGCAGTGTATCAGTGTACTGCTGGTGATGCCAAGAGCCAAGACTGCCAGCCCCACCAGTGACATGCAGTGTGTCAGTGTACTGCTGGTGATTCCACGAGACAGGACTGCCAGCCACACCAGTGACCTTCAGTGTGTCGGTGTACTGCTGGTGATGCCACTAGCCAGGACTGCCAGCAACAACAGTGACTTGCAGTGTGTCAGTATACTGCTGGTTATTCCACGAGACAGAACTACCAACCCCACCAGTGACATGCAGTGTGTCTGTGTACTGCAGGTGATGCCATAAGCCAAGACTGCCAGCCACCACCAGTGACCTGCAGTGTGTCAGTGTACTGCTACTGATGCCACGATCCAGAACTGCCAGCAACACCAGTGACCTGCAGTGTGTCTATATACTGATGGTGATGCCACGAGCTAGGACTGCCAGCCCCCCACCAGTGACATGCAGTGTGTCAGTGTAGTGCTGGTGATGCCACGAGCCAAGACTGCCAGCCCCACCAGTGACCTGCAGTATTTCAGTGTACTGCTGGTGATTCCACGAGCCAGGACAACCAGCCTCACCAGTGACCTTCAGTGTGTCTGTGTACTGCTGGTGATGCCACGAGCCAGGACTGCCAGCCTCACCAGTGACCTGCAGTGTGTCAGTATACTGCTGGTGATGCCACGATCCAGAACTGCTAGCCCCACCAGTGATCTGCAGTGTTTCAGTGTACTGCTGGTTATGCCACGAGCCAAGACTGTCAGCCCCAGCAGTGACCTGCAGTGTGTCAGTGAACGGCTGATAACGCCACGAGCCAGGACTAACAGCCCCATCAGTGATCTGCAGTGTGTCAGTGTTCTGCTGGCGATCCCTTGAGCCAGGACCGCCAGCCCCCACCAGTAACTTGCATTGTGTCAGTGTACTGCTGGTGATGCCATGAGCCAGGATTGACAGCCCCGCCACGAGCCAGGACTGCCAGCCCCCACCAGTGACTTGCACTGTGTCAGTGTACGGCTGGTGATGCCACGATCCAGGATTGCCAGCCTCCACCAGTGACCTGCAGTGTTTCAGTGTACGGCTGATAACGCCATGAGCCAGAACTGCTAGCCCCACCAGTGTCCTGCAGTGTGTCTGCACTCCTGGTGATACCACGAGACAGAACTGCCAGCCATGCAAGTGGCCTTCAGTGTGTCAGTGTGCGACTGATGACGCCACGAACCAGGACTGCCAGCCCTCACCAGAGACCTGCAGTGTGGCAGTGTACGGCTGATAACGGCACGAGCAAGGACTGCCAGCCCCCACCAGTGACCTGCAGTGTTTCAATATACTGCTGATAATGCCACGAGCCAGAACCTCCAGCCCCCACCAGTGACCTGCAGTGTGTCAGTGTACGACTGATGACGACACGAGCCAACACTGCCTGATCCCACCAGTGACATGCAGTGTGTCAGTGCACTGATGGTGATTTCACGAGCCAGAACTGCCAGCACCACCAGTGACCTATAGCTTGTCTGTATACTGCTGTTGATGCAACGAGCAAGGACTACGAGCCCCCACCAGTGACATGCAGTATGTCAGTGTACTGCTGGTGATACCACGAGACACGACTGCCAGCCCCCACCAGCAACCTGCAATATGTCGGTGTACGACTGATGACGCCACGAGTCAGGACTGCGAGCCCCACCAGTGACCTGCAGTGTGTTAGTGTACTGCTGGTAATTCCACGAGCCAGAACTGCCAGCCCCACCAGTGACCTACAGTATGTCTGTATACTGCTGGTGATGCAACGAGCAAGGACTACCAGCCCCCAGCAGTGACCTGCAGTGTGGCAGTGTACTACTGGTGATACAACGAGCCAGGACTGCCAGCCCACACCAGCGACCTGCAATATGTCAGTGTACGGCTGATGACGCCACGAGCCACGAATGCCAGTCCCCACCAGTGACCTGCAGTGTGTCAGTGCACTGCTGGTGATGCTACGAGCCAAAACTGCCAGCCCCCACCAGAGACCTGCAGTATGTCAGTGTACTGCTGGTGATACCACTAGCCAGAACTGAAAGCCCCAAAAGTGATCTGCAGTGTGTCAGTGTCCTGCTGGTGATACCATGAGCTAGAAGTGAGAGCCCCACCAATGACTTGCAGTGTGTCAGTGTACGACATGACCCAACGAGCCAAGACTGCCAGCCCCCACCAGTGACCTGCAGTATGTCAGTGTACGGATGATGACTCCACGAGCCAGGACTGCCACCACCCACCAGTGACATGCAGTGTGCCAGTGTACGCCTGATGATGACACAAGCCAGGACTGCCAGCACCCACCAGTGAACTACATTGTGTCAGTGTTCTGCTGGTGATACCACGAGCCAGAACTGCAAGCCCCAACAGTGACCTGCAGTGTGTCAGTATACCGCTGGTGATGCCACGAACCAGGACCGCCAGCCCCACTAGTGACTTGTAGTGTGTCAGTATACTTCTGGTGATGCTACGAGCCAGGATTGCCAGCTCCACCAGTGATCTGCAGTGTCAGTTTACTGCTGATGATGCCACGGGCCAGGACTGCCATCCCCCACCAGTGACCTGCAGTGTGTCAGTGTACTGCTGGTTACGCAACGCGCCAGGACTACCAGCTCCTCCAGTGAAATGCAGTGGGTCAGTGTACTGCTGGTGATGCAACGAGCCAGAAATGCCAACTCCACCAGTGACCTGCAGTGTGTCAGTATACAGCTGGTGATGCCACAAGCCCGAACTGCCAGCCTCACCAGTAACCTGCAATATGTCTGTATACTGCTGGTGATGCCACGAACCAGGACTGCCAGCTCCCACCAGTGACCTGCAGTGTGTCAGTGTACTGCTGGTGAATCCACGAGCCAGGACTGCCAGCTCCACCACTGACCTGCAATGTGTCAGTATACTTTTTTCTTTTTTTATGTTGAAGGCTCCAGTCACGGACAAAAGTCCACATCTAGGCCGGGCCCTAATTGAAATATAGAGTTGAGAAATTGGGAAAAACAGACAGGGAAAGTATTTACAAATTTTTGAGA
>JAYMFT010405973.1:0-18576 GCA_038088735.1 Panulirus argus | reverse complement strand
TATATATATATATATATATTTTTTTTTTTATGGCGATTTCTTATATTTTTGATCATTATTTTCTTTCCTTCGCCTTGCATTATCTGTTGATCGATTCACGCCATAGCAGCATAGATGTCGTGTTTACTTAAGATCCCTGCAAATATCTTTTCTGATTATGGAAACTATTTACTCTTTTGAATTACATGGAATAATTGACAGACTGGAACGCGCGTCGTGGAAGAGACGATGTTACCACTGTTAATGTTTTGTTTCAGCAATGATCCGGGACATTAATGATCCACGACAGTAATGATCTTGGGCGATAATTGTGCGTAAGTCAAGGATTTTTCTGAAGAATAAGGTATTTTCCGATTCACCACATTATCATTCTCATTTTATCCTTGATTTAGGAGATTTATATTTAACAATTTTAGATAAAATATCCTGAACGTACGGTATCTGCTCGTATTGAAACCCATGTCAGTGTCTCGCTCCTTTATCCTGTTTTATCACCACTCTATATATATTTCTCATTCAGCAAGTTTTTTTATGATTTTGTTTTGAATTATCAGACATGATTGCTGTTTACAATAAATGATACAAGAATCTAAATTGGAACAACCTTTCCCGTGCGGATGCTTCGCCATCGTCAGGATGAATGCACCAAAAGAGATGTTACGTATATTTTATCTGTATAATTCTTTTTGTGAATATCTAATTGGGAGATTCATGGGGTTTGTCCTCTGCCTGTAGCAAGAGGGTTAGGTTAGGTTGTGTGTGTGTGTGTGTGTGAGGGGGGAGAGGTAGTAGAGGCAAACAACCTCCCCCCTCCCCATGTTAGGTTGAGTAAGGTTGACTGGTTTGATTGTTTCAATCCTACAGATTTTTTCTACTTCAGAACTATCTACTTTTTTTTTTTTTATCTCCAGCCTCATTTGTGGGTTGATCGGCTTTCTCTATACAGTATAGGTAAAGACCATAAATACTTTAACAAGCTGTAACGACCCCCACTGGACTCGCTAAGAATTTCCGACGAGTCTTTGAATTCCTTTCTTCTAACGTGTGGGTATATATTTGTAGGAATGTCTGCAGTTGCTGTAGTTTTTGTTCAGGTGGATGAATGGATTAATCCACAGTCAAGAATGACACGAAGAAATTGAATGATTAACCTCCGCTGCTGCTGAACGTATGTGTGTGTGTGTGTGTGTTTATAAAGTTTCACTATCTACTGTATTTAATATTTTTGTGTATAAATGTATATGCATATTTTTTTGTGTAAGAATTTTTGATAACGCAGTGCATTTGAATCTGTGTATGCTTGTTTGTATGTGTCTTGTTTATCCATCTTCTTTCCGAGATGGGAATGCCTGGGAAAAAAGGAGAATGGTGTATTAACATCTAAGATTGAAAAGCGAATCAATATTGGCTTGAAACTTGAACAAAGAGCATCATTCAGAGTATAAACAGATTACCCATCAAAGGGTCGCATTCGACCGCGGATCAAATCCTCAAAAGACCGACACAGACAGACATAAGAATTTAGATACTCCCGAAAGAACCAAAGAAAAAAAAAATAAGTTTCATTGTTCGTGAAACTCTTGCTTCGAGACTCACCTGCTCTTATCTTGCCGCTAAAAGTTACTTTAACGACTTTCTAATTGACTCAGCGCTCCCTGCCTCTCTGCTGCACTCAGCGGCCTTCACCAGCTCTCCTTGAGGCTTGTCCCGTGCCTCTCCAGTGATAAATGTGGAGGCTAGGCTTTGGAGCAAGTATTAGGGAACGGTTCGAACGCCTCGAACGAACCGCTCGGTTCGTTCCGCCATTGTCCGGGAAATGTGGAACAGCCCGAGCCTTCCGGTCGGTACGCTTCACCAGTGTTTGGGAATCGTGAACAGCCCGACCGAACCAGTCTGGTCGTTTCACTAGTGTTTGGGAGGTGTGAGCTACCCAAGCATTTTGGTCGAATGTTTCACCGCTAACGTTGGGAGTGGACTGCTGCCTGGTTATAATGTGCTTTCCAAGAGTTTTAAACATTCTGGTTCATTATTATTATTATCATTATTATTATTATTATCATTATCATTATTACTATTATTGTTATCATCACCGAGTGTTAGGAAAATATGTAAGGTTGGAAAGACGACATCGCAAGCAGAGCAACTTGTCCGAGCAGAGCGACAAGCTTCCCTATCTAGTTATATTTTCTTTACTTTCTGTTACTCATTGTCCCTGCGCTGGTCATCGTGATTATAGGCATCACAGGGCAATACGCCACGACCTCTCTGTTACATTATCATAGCCCCTTAATCACGGCGAGACGACCCTTGGATACATCGCTTCAACCCATTGGTATGATATACTGGCCTTTAACCTGACGCTTGTGAGACACGCTAAGGGTCACCCTATCTTACCCAAGGCTAGCGCCGTCGTGCTGAAACTTCGTATCGTTGTGCTGAAGGCTTGTTTCGTCGTATCAAAGAGTATGAGTGAAATAATATATATCGTTTGTTTCATTCCCCCTGCAAGAGTATCATATATTCAGAAGATTTATTGGTGTCCTTTCTGTTTTGATCTACTTTTGACAGTTTTTGAATATTTTCTTTTTTGTTGGTGGTATTCTCAAGCACGGCCATTTGATGTAAATAGTCGCAGGATGTCATCGACAAGCTTAGTCGCCCTCCATAAACTAGTAATTTTGATAATCTAGAGTGGGAGATGGATAACTGCCACACTGTGGCAGCGGCACCACACCGTAAGAGCCCGCTTGGCTGCCTCCACCTTGCTCGTTCATTGATTGAGGGGAGAGGCCTTTGTTGCAGGCTGCAGGAGGCGTCTCTCTACTGACGGGAAGCAGCCTATCATGTAAAGCTTCCATTGTGGGCCTTCGAACCACTCGAAGCTCAAGATTTATATTAGACTCCTACAAAAGAGAGATTCGGCTATTAGCGTCTGAAACACTTGAAGCATAATTACTAATTTCTTTTAGGGTACTTGTACTCAGAGAAGTGGAGGAAATTGTTAGGCGTGCTGGCGTAGGTGATTTAGAGAGTTCTGCTCGTGTGAACCACGTATTTGAGTCTTTTGTTCAGTTTCAAGGTCCATGAGTACTACCCTCGTCTCACACACTCTCACACTTTTCAACCTATTACTCCGGCTGGACCATTATGATAACATCCTACCTTCAGCTTAATGATGGCGTACTGTCTGGGATCGACGAACCCTCTAATGATATCGACAAGTTAAAACTGTTGTGTGTGTGTATTCGACACGTTAATTATATAGGTTTGCCATCAGGTGTGGACGCGGACCACCGTTGCCATAGCTCCAGGAAAATAATGAAACATCTTTTAGCAGTGACGTTCATCTTACTTTGCTTTTATGAAGATCTTTAAGAACGAAGTAAACTATATGGAAACGATCTTGAAAGAAATTTTCGTGTGGTATAAAAGATAGCTGACATCTACAGACCATTGGATCCTATCGAGGTAAAGAGGCTAGCGTGGAAAGATCAGGAAAGCAGGTAGATTAGGAATAACGGTCGTGTATCTTTAATTTTGTTTTAACTACGGTGGCGCAAATCACGTCAGTCGAGGACTTTAAAAGTAACTGTCAAGCCTATTTAGAAAGGATTTCATTGTGTTCCTCGCAGCTGCTGTTGCAGGTAAGACATTCCATACGTTGAACAGATTAATTAATGACAAATATTTATTAAAGAATCGACTTTGCTTCCTGTCGGTTAAAGTGCTTACATTCGAGTTTCTAATCACTTCGACGGGTGAAGGTAGAGTGATCATATACTACATAGCCGCTTAGTCCAAGATCAGCCAAACCTGAATTAGCTCAGGCTGGAAAGCTCTTGACCGACTAGACGGCTTTCAGAGGCATTGTCTCTGTCTGGTATAATGAAGGATCTTCAAGAACTGTAGTAGTTTCATTGTGCTGACAAAGGAAGATCTTTGAGAACAGAGTCTATCTTTATTTCTTGGTGAAGTATCTTAACGCGATTAATCCTACCGTCTGATTATGAGGAATATTTAGAGGTTTACTGAATCTTGTTCAATACTGAAAGGTATTCCATGAATCTTTTTTCATCATGAAGGGAGATCGCCAGATTTTCCTCGAATATGAAACGTAGAATAAGATTCCTCGGTACGTTTTTTAATCATCACCATTACTCAATGTCTTACCACATCGCACTGAATTTCGCCAGGGTCCTCATTCCGTGTCAGAAAGCGGCAAAAGAATTATTGGTATAGTTTGATACACGAGGTAGATAAAGAGGAACAGGTACTCGAAAAGTGTACTTTGTTTT
Source organism: Panulirus argus (assembly GCA_038088735.1). NCBI lineage: Eukaryota > Metazoa > Arthropoda > Malacostraca > Decapoda > Palinuridae > Panulirus > Panulirus argus. The sequence goes on along the minus strand of JAYMFT010405973.1, from coordinate 14,281 downwards.
AATCGTATATACCTGAATCCCAGAGGCATAATCGACCACAGACATATTGCTTTTCTTATAACAAGAGACAGATAGTTCATCGCCTACATTCCTGGTATCAAGACAGAATAATCTTAGCGTTATGGAGCTTTAGCGTAGGCTTACCTCATTCTTATGCAGCTGATGTTTACGCTTTTATAGTCCCAGGCTTTTAAAACGCTTTGCAGGAGAAATGCATACTTAATACGTTCTGAATGATATGCGTCTTCCTGGTGTCTTAATCATAACATGGCAAACTACCCTTAAATCTCTATTATCCAATGAATATTAATAGCACCCCCTAAAGTCTATGTCATCCCAAAAGATTAGCAGTATCCTAGTTTGTCTCATCCTTAAGTCTTTTCTTCCCTGAAGATTAACAGTATGCATATTTCATCCTATAGAATAATATCAATTTTTAAGTATTTTTTATCCTTAAATATTAATAGTAGCATCCTTGCCTGTTTCATCGCTAAGAGTAACTGGTTCCCTCAGTCTCTCTATCGCATACTTGTAGATTAACTGCCAAAAAGTCTGTTTCATTACTAAAGAGTAATCATACTTTTAAGTATGCTTCATCCCCAAAGATTAGGACAACCCTTGATTCAGTCCATTTCCTGAAGACTATAGAATTCTTTTAAGTGAAAACTCAAATTAATCTCAACCTCTACACCCGTGGCACCCTGGTGTATCTAACGTTCTTCCCACCATGAACCAATCTCACAAGTCATATCGTAGCTCCATATACTAATTATGTCTCCATAATGATCATTTCAACTTATCTAATTAAATTTGGATGTATGATCTCGGGTCCCTGGTGATTAATAGTGACGTCATAACCCGAGTCGTCGGTGTTAGAGAGAGAGAGAGAGAGAGAGAGAGAGAGAGAGAGAGAGAGAGAGAGAGAGGAGAAAAAAAAATATGACAAAATTTTGCCAAAATAGCAATGTTAGCTATTAGCTCTTACTGCTCAGACACACTTGAAACTGAGGCTAAGAGATACACAGACTGAGGCTGACAGAGACACTGAGACTAAGAGAGCCATTCAGACACTAATGCTGAGATTTGAAGGACAGTGTGGCTGAGGAAGACACTGAATTTTAGACTATATACAAGACTTTGCCAAAAGACAAGCTTGTGTGTAGCGCTCACAGCTTATCTTGCTCGACCACTAGACAGAACGACCCGGACGGAGACTGACCGACCTTTAAACAGAGAGACAGACCAATGGATAAGCAGATAGTGGTGGTGGTTAATTTGTCCAAAACGTCAGCGATCAGCAACGCCCCATTTGGCGCGCTATCTTGTTCTCATCACAGAAACAATATTGATCTAGTAGACAAGCTCAGTAATTTGCAGCTTGATTATAAATGTGAGCTTATCAGTTATGATGCGTCATTATTCATCAAAGTCCCTGTTGAGGATTTGATCGAGTTTTTGGCAAAAAGACTAGACAGACATACGTTACCAATGCCTAGAAATACCATTTTAGAATTAATGAAACAGTATATAAGATTGTATGTTACTGTTCATTGAGAGTTTGTACACACAGCCGTTTGGTACGAGTATGGAAATCCTCTTTCATCCCTCCAAGTGATTTATATTTTGAATTGTTTTGGAAGCAAGAAGCCGTATAACATCTTGCCTAGTAACATCAAATGGTGTATATATATATATATATATATATATATATATATATATATATATATATATATATATGACATTTAAGGCAGCTCCCATTATATACTAATTCGGATTACCCGTTACCCATCATTAATTCCACAGTATTCTCACCTCACGTACTGGCCCACCAATAATGATGATTATGATAATGATAACCGAGATTTTACCCATATACAACTTACTCCAACACTCACATCACATCTCTCATACCAGCGTTTACTCTCATATAGAATCATTCACTCGAAAAGGTCATAAAAAAGAGGCATTAATCTCCTGTGTTTTTCATAATAGGTGGAAAGCCTCCGGGGTTTTCGTAAATGCGACAGCATTCGCATTCGACACACCCTTCAGCACCAGTCGGAAGATCTGCTCTCCGTACCCTCTGCTGGCCCTTAATCCACATTGTCCGTCACACACAGAGGGAACGGTGATCCCCTTCATCCAATCAACAACACACTTACCGTACAATTTGCCAATTACGCTGAGAGCACTCCTCAGTTGCCCCTGTTATTAGTTTTGGCTCAGTCTTGCTGTAAGGGTTAGCTTATTCCTAATCATTACTCCAGTGATGTTTTCCTGTTGAGATTATCATTGTTACGTCAGTGGCGGTTTCTTGTGTTGAGATTATTATTGTTTTCGTTCTTATATAATTGTTTGTCTTGTTCTCCGCTGTATTAATCAAAAGAAGCTCATCATTTATCTTAACTACGCAATAAACTATATTTCATTCCTCTTTTGTTCGTCAGCTTCTATTAAGTTCTGTACCTCAAGAACATCCGGCATAGCCAGGCTATACGATTGACCACAACTTGCACACTGTCAGAAATAAATGAAGCTAATGTGGGTGGATGGGTGGTTGGTGGACCCGTTCCATCGTGAAGACTATGAAGGAAGAACCTCGTCACTGCTGTCTTTTCCGGCCCTTCTTGCTCGTTTTCTTAGGCCAAGAAGCGGAGTGATCGCGGCGTGATGCTTAGCTACTGATTTCATCCCATGTGCCTCCACTGCCTATCATGTTTCCGTGCCACTTATCTTCATCCTGCTTTCCTTATCTAACATCGATACAGACATACTCGGGCCGCCGTCTCTGCCCTTTGATATCATGGTGTCCTCATTTTGCTGTCATACGTTACCCAGACATACAATAATGCCTATCGTCTCATCGCACTCTTGCTGTCATTAACGCTCGTTCTCCCAGTGTCCCTAGTCCATGATTTTACACTCAAGTTGTGCTGTATTCTCTCCAATTATATCCTAATTGACCTATACTTGGTATCTGACTTGTTAATGCAATTGCTAAAGTTTTTAATACCGAACCAGTCCTCAACGTGTCCAGCAAGAACCAGAGCAGGTTTCCTGCTCTCTGTGTTCATATATATATATATATATATATATATATATATATATATATATATATATATATCTGTCTGGTGTTCTCAGCCTGTGTTTATTACATCAACTCTCCGTATCCCACTGCCTCACTTTGTCAGTCTACCCCGGCTCGTAATGTCTATATACCTTCATATGACAGCCACGCTCACTCATCTTTGTCATTCCTCTTAATCATTAACCCAGATTCCCTTCTTGTCTCTTATCAGTTGAATAATCTTTCCAGTCTTACTCGGTTATATATGATCAATAATCTTTTCTTTAATGAAATTTTGTGTTTACTCTGTTTAAGTAACTCCCTAAAGTACTTTAACTCGTTCACACAGTTGTTTTTCTGCTTCGACTTTACCGTAACAATATTTGTCATCCGCCGTGCACGTGATTCTGATACGCTTCTTCTTGTATTCTGGCTGCTTTTTTTTTTTTCCTTCTCTCTCCCCAGTGTACTTTGTTCCCCGTTATCTGTATATCTGTCTATAATTCCTTCCTCTTTCTCTTGCTTTGTTCTCTCTCTCCCTCTCTCTCTCTCTCTCTCTCTCTCTCTCTCTCTCTCTCTCTCTCTCAATACACCGTTTTCCTCCCGTTACGCTTTACTCATTCTCATCTTCTTGCCTTAATTTTGTTTCGTTAACATATTCTACTTCCCCTGCCTTTCCTCTCATTATTCCATTACGATTCCTCTGATTTACTCAAATCTTGCATTCTCTCCTCCTCTCCCTACATCACCTCCGTTATTCGCATTTCACCTCTGTTACTCATTCGTATTATCCTCTTGACTCGTCCTTCTCTTTTCCTTCTCTTCACCCAGTTTCTGTCTTATTCATATTCATGTACTTCAGACTGTTTACTTCCTGCTTTCCTCCGTTATTCCATCACTGTCTACTGCCCGTCTTCTACACCTTCTTTTTCTACTTTTTTCTATCTTTCCATTTCTCCTCTTATTTACTTGGTATGTACATAAGTTGACAGATAACGTCGTCATAGAGCATTACGCCCTAAAGTGTGTTTTACCTATGTTCGCTAATATATATATATATATATATATATATATATATATATATATATATATATTCCTAACTATCCCTCCTCTTGGTCCTCGGCTTTTCCCTTATCTTGTTCTCCCTTCCCTTCCTCCCTTCCCTCCCTTCCTCTTCTCCCCTCTCTCCCACCTCCTCCTCCTCCTCGACAACTCCCCGACAGCCGCTCATTTTCGCCCCATAATTGACTGTTGGTTCGACCATTCATCGCAATGGATATATTGACAGCCTGATACGATTTATATGCGGCTCGTGTGGCCGCCCTAAATGATTGTCTGGTACCGGCGTCCCTCCCATCCTCTCTCCCCATTCCTTCATCCCACCCATTCCTCCTCCTCCTGTCTCTCTCCCTCCCTTACTCCCTCCCTCCCTCCCTCCTTCCCTGCACACCTGGGAAACTCATTAACTCCTTCTCAAGGATGGCGGAAGACGACTCAAAAGTCGGAGGAGGAGCAGGAGAGAAAAAGAGGATGGTGGAGGTGGAAGAGGTAAGGAGAGGAAGAGAGAGGGAAAGGAAAAGACATGGTGAAGGAAAGGTGGAAAGGAGGAGAACTGAAGGTAATCAGTAGGTAGTAAGAGCGGTGGAATAATTTCTCAGTACACGGGAAGGCCAGGTAACCAGAAACCTGATGGTCTATAACTAGGTTATCCGCCGAGGGACAGTAATAGCATCCTGCAATCGTAATCAGGACAGGTGGAGGCAGGATGGTGAAGCAGAGGGATAAGGGACAGGCAAGGGAGGAACAATAGAAGAGTAAAAAAAAAAAAAAAAAATCTCTGGAGATGATAAGGGAAAGATGGTCTTTGATATGATTAAAGGGAGAGGAAAAGTAGAGTGTCGGCAAGGAATAGAGAGACGGAGAACAGGTGAATAGACTGGGTGGGTGTACGCAAGGAGGAGGGGCAGTGGGGTGGAGTTCTTTGTGTGGAAAATATTGCGGAGTGGAACTCTACTTAGGGGATGGGGAATGGAACACTGCCGGGGGGATGGGGAATGAGGAACGACAACTGCTTGGTGTTCAAGAGGGAGAAAGGGAACTTAACTGTATGATGGATGGCGGAAAGGTTCAGGAGCTGTTTGCAGGATATGGGTAGGGGTTCGGGATCTGCTGGCAAGGTGGAATGTTTAGCAACTGCTTGATGGGTTGAGGGAGGGTCCGGGTAATATGGAGGAGTGAAGGCTCAGAAGTTGAAAAAAAAAAAAAGATTTGGGAGGAATTTGGGAGCTGTTGGTTAGAGTGGGAGAAGGTTTAGGAGTTGCTTGAGAGGGAGAGAGGTTTTGAGAGTTGCTTGATAGAAGGGGGGGGGGGGGAATAGGGGACCGCTTGAAGGAAGGGGTATGATTCGGGAGGTGCTATATGGAAGAGAGTTTTAGTAGAACATCTTCGTGGAAGGGAGAGGGTCCGAGAACTCTTTGATGGAGTAAGGCAGGGCTCGGGAACTGCTTGATGGAGTGGGAGAGAATTTGAGAGGTGTTTGGAGTGAAAGAGGCCTTTGGAAGCGAGTGAAGGTACAGGAGCTTGTTGGTGTGGGAAAGGGTTAGGAGATGGAGAGGGTTCGAGAGTCGGTCGATACAGTGGGAAAGGATGGAGAAGGTGGGAGAGGACTTAGGAGGTGCTTCATGGAGAGAGGAGGGTTCGGGAGATGGTAGATGGAATGGGGGAGGTGTTTGGGAGCTGGTTGATGGGTTGGCAGATGGCTGCTGGAGTATGAAGAGGGATCGAGAGCTGTTTAGTGGGGTTAGAATGGTTCGGGAGGCTGTGTCATCTCTAGACCAAGGAAAGTACGGTCTCGTCGCGGACTTTTTAACTCCAGGTGGAGTCCATCATTTCCTTGCTCCAGCGCAGAGTCTAGCCTTGAAGTTATAGGAATGTAGCCACATAGAAAATAGCAAATAAATGCGAAAGTAAGAAAAGGGTCAGGCACATGGTTATGTGGCCAATAGTTATGAAATGGTGGAGCAAGGACATATCATCCTTCCTCAGAGGATGGTCGATAAATTGGATACCTAGCCTAAGTTAGGATTTATACCATAACTACCACTGCCTTGATTAGGGCATTCAATAAGTTGTCCATGCCGTCTCGGCTAATACATCGAAAAGTTATCATTTACTGCTGCTGCTTCTCTGGTTCAGGCCACTGACATCATCCTCTTCCCCCTCCCCCACTCCCCAAAATACCATTTGGACCCAGTTCATTTCAGCCATTGCATACTCCTTTCCCCTCCTTAATGTTCAGGCTCCGACACCCTAAAATTTGCTTCACTCCATTCATTCACTTCCTCTATATCTCCCTTCCCCTTGCTCCATCCAGTTTGGACACATATTCTGTGAGTCTCTGGCTGTCTTTGCTCATCTTCATATGTCCGAACCATTTCAGCAGACACTGATCGATCCTGTCTCTCGGACTGCGGTTGCTAGCATATCAGACTCTGACACTTTTCGTCCCTAACACGATCATTCCATTGTGTTGGGAGAGAAGCTTATTAGCTGTGGGAAATGGAGTCCAACTGATCCGACCCTCTCAGCTAGAATAAAGAAAATGTAACTTTAAAGAATCATAAAGGGAGAGCATAGAACTACTTAATGAAGAACGGAAAGTCAGCATAACATTTAACACTAAAACTCAGGTAAGAAGGAACGCAGTAGGTTAAAAAGAAACGTATGAGATCAGCTAAGACCATTAACCTCAGGTTCTCTCAGGTTAGGAGACTACACACTCAAGGTACAGTGACATCAGGTCAGTCCAGATACTAACTGAAAATTGGATACAAAGAATTGAGCAACAAAAAGGCAGCGCGAAAAAAAAACGAATGATGCTGTCATTGCAGAGAAAGTTGAAAGCTGTTGAGCGCGGATATGATTGCAGTACCAGAGGCGTGGATAAAACCAAGAGAAAACACTTTCTGACAGAAATAAAAGTTCCATGATTCAGTATCTGGAACATGGATACCTGACTGTTGCAGGAACGGCCGGCGGACCGTGGACTGGTAAGTTTTACCAGGAACGGCTGGACTTCGAACAAGTACGAGTTATCGGGAACGGTCGGACCGTGGACAAGGAACAGTGCTAGAGGGAAAGGTTGAATCGTTGACGGGTAATAACGTCAGCAGAAAGAGCTGGGCCTTGGGCTGGTAACAAGTGTTAGCATGAACGGCCGTACCATGGCCTAGTAAGTGTTGGCAGGAACGGCTGGTGTCGAGCAAAATGTCTGAACTGTGAAATGATTAGTAGAGAGCAATGGCTGCGTAGAGTGGGGTGCGCATTGCCCAGCCGTTCATTTTCGCAAGGTGATCAGCTAATTACTAGGTTTAGCAGCGAATACAAATACTGAATAGTTCAGCGCTTTTTTGGCGAATTTTGTTTGTGTGAGAGCTTTCTTAACATTACAGACGAATTCCTTCACTGGAAAACACAACATTTGAGGAAAGATCAGTGAAAATTTTGGCTGTTTTTTTTTTCTACAGAAAGGGAAGCTCCATGACGACGTAGCTGTTTTTAAGTCACCAAAGAAATCTGAGAGCCACAATAGATACAGTTCGAAATGAACAAGGATCATGTGACTAGAAACAATGGGCTAAAAAGTTTACAGGTAAAAAAAAAAAAGGTAAAGGAAGTTCTATGTAAATAGGATCAATGGTGGTCTTGAATGACCTGCTTGTTAACATCATAATTGCCAGGAAAATGATGTCGTCCAGGGAGGAAGTAAGCGATCATTCTATTCTCCATATTACCAGTGAGCACAGAGAAATCGAAATGGAATCTCCTTTCCCTCAGCAGCTAATATCATTATAAACCAGAAGGACTCCTGTTACATGTTAACTCTGTATGCATCCATCTTTCGATGGATACATACACACAATTATATGGCCTTCTAAATATATATGTAAACACATCCACCCATCCACATCCACCCCTATATAAACACATCTGTCCATCTACATCTGTCCATTATCTTAGCACATCCGCCTATTGACATCCATGGGTAAACATCTATCCATATACATCCATCCATTACCTAAACACCTTTGCCATCTACATTCATCCATATCTGAACACATGCGGCCAGCCACATCTATCCATTTATTTACTAGTCACCCACTCCCGGAGGCCCACTTCCACTAAACTCCCCTCTCCCCACGCTGTCCCCGCTCGTCCTCCCACTTACGTTGAAAACCTATTAAATCATTCTTCCCGACAATGCAAGTTTAATGAGGGATGGAAGATAAAAGTCCTTTCGGTGTTCTCTCTCTGAGAGAGAGAGAGAGAGAGAGAGAATCTTTGATTTAAAGCTAGAGTGATCGTAATAGGATTTATTTTTCTTAACTAAAAAGATTCACATTAGGAATATTAATTATTGTCACCCCTGCTACCCAGCGGAGTGGAACCCACTACTTTTTCGTTTTAATTGGGTCGTTAGGATGGAGTAACGAAGAGGTTTGACAGGGAAGATAAAATGAAAAGAACAGAAGATAGTTCTAGGCTGTAAAAGTGTTAGTTATGGTTTTACTGGAATGTGTGTGTGTGTGTGTGTATAATTTCTTGGATATGTATTTTCAGTGCCTTACCTGTATACCCCTGGCATACTGGGGATTTATATATACCCCTGGCATACTGGGGATTTATATATAATGATGATGTGTACTGGTGTATTGGTTTAGTAAGGGAATAACCAAGGTAGGTTAAGAGTTGTTCATTATGTATATGGATAGTTGGGTAGAGTTACTCCTAGGCCTTTGTGGCCCAGTGAGAACCAGGTGTGTTCTTTGTTTGTCCTGCTCTCAAGAATGTCTTCGATGTCTTCTAGTCTCTGCCATATCTTTTCAGTGTCCTTTGATTCCTGCCATATCTTATTCCTTTGCTTCTCTTAACATGCACTAATCGGTTTTAAGTCGTAGATATGTCTCTAGTATTCCTATCTATGGATAGTTTTCTCACTAGTGATGTATCATAGTGCCTTGCTTTCAACCCCCAGCAGCATGACTGTATACAAAGTGGAGGCAAGGTACGTGGGAACTGTGGAGTGGTGTCGTACGGGAAGCACTGGAGTCTTTACCAGATGTAATTTTGCCTCTCCGGGAGTTGCCAGAATCTGTACAAACCTCTCAGGGTTGGATTGCTTTATTCAGCTCTCTTATTACAATGTGTTCCACTATCAAACCTCGTAATGTTAGGGTGTCGTCTAGTATTCAACATCTCGTCTGATTCTGTTTCCGATTTATATTGTTCTGTTAATAAGTTCAACTCTACTCAGTGCCATTTTCCCGTCAGTTTCATTGCTGTTTGAGTGTGGATGCCTTTAATATCACAGGAATGGATGTGTTCAGGAAGTGACATTCCAGACGTGCCATTTGAATGGCGTTGGCCGCAGTGAAAGATGTCCGAGGGTGGGTAGGGAGGTCGGTGTGTAAATTATGAGTAGCGTAGGTCACAGGACGCTACTTGTGGGTCCCTGGATAATCTGATGACGTTCCTGATTTTTTTTTGTTTTTTATGTTGAAGGCTCCAGTCACGGACAAAAGTCCACATCAAGGCCGGGCCCTGATTGAAATATAGAGAGAATTGAGAAAGGGGGAAAAACAGAAAGGGAAAGTATTTACAGTTATATATGGTTACTTCAGGGCTAAGTAGCTTGAAGTTACACTGTAAAGTCTTTATGATGTCTGGCTTGCTTAACTGTAACAATATTTACTGGGTCCAAGCCGTTGGTCCACACTTCGCCGAAGACTTTACTTACGTTTTTTTAATTCTCAGTCCGCTGGCGATTAATACTTTTTTTTTTTTTGCAGCGATCGAGATGCGTTAATGGTACCTCTTCCCCTCCGGAAGCTGGATGGAATGTGGTTGTAGAGGTAACTGTCATTTAAATGCCACCCTTAATCCAAAGTTGGTTCTTTCGTATATTTTCTCTGGTGCCTGTAACAGGGAAATAGGTTAGCATACCGTTGGGCCTGTGCGAGACATTTATATTTTTCTGTCACTATTACCATGGCCTCCTTGAAAATCACAGGAAATTATCTGGAATTGCCCATGGCGTTACAGATGTTAAGAAGGTGGTGTAGGCCTTTTCGAAGAAACATACTATGTTTCTTTTTTTCATAGGCTCTTTCCTGTAGCTGTGGTGTCCGGCTTTGGGTAAGCTTTCCGTAGCTTTCGCATGTATATTCATCATTAATCTTAAACAGTCGAGCTGAATATATTTACTGGTACAGAACATCGGTTTACTGTTATGGGCAAACCATTTGAGAACTTCTCTTTCATTAACAATTATAATTCCTGTTTCCTTCACGTGTGACTTGGAACATACCTATCAGGGAATTTCTAGATTTGCATGCCACCCCTTGGCCATTTTCTGTTACCAGTAACTTTTAGGTATCTGAGATGCTTCCTAGAGAGTTCCCTGTTGTCGCCAAACTCCTTGCCAGAATGCTTGCGGTTCTCCATTTTTGTGCGAAGTCTCTGACTGCATTTTCCTGGTGATTCTGTGGCCATTGTTTTGCCTCCTCTATTAATTCCTCTTGGAGACCTTTACACTGTTGGTATAGAACAGATGTCCACCCTCGTATATGGGCGCTGGCTAACATACTGGTGAAGCTGTTTATGTTATTTTCAAGAAGGGGTTGAGAGTCCGTTCTCTGTTGTTGCACAACACGTGTCTCGTACCTTATGCTTCTTCAGTATTCTTCACGTCCTGGTCTTGAGTTGAGGAGATTAGAGTTCATTAAGGTCATTACTTGTACTGCAAGGGTGTCAGAGTGCTGGGAATCGGACAATTTTGTGTTGTAGGCCTTTTCTAATAGCAGTGCTTAACTTAGCGTGGAGCTGTCCTCCAGGATTGTTGTGATTGGTAATATATCCCTGAATATTCAGGACTTAATTTGTTAGACCGTGGCCTTGATCAGGATGCCAGCCAATTGTTTTTAATAGCTCCTCTTTATAGGTGGTTATAGGGTCGAAACACGTGTCTGTACCGTGTTGTACGTTGTGATGTACAACTTTTAGTAATCTGACGCTTTGCGTGAGCGTTGCTTTCCTTTGTAGTGTTACCTCTGCTTCTCTTTCTTGGGGTTGGGACGCTGGATAGGTTGTGCATTTCGTTGTAGCCGCTGGTGGTTGGAGTATTTGTGTGTATGTGTGTGTGTGTAAAAGAAAAATGAAATAGATAAAGAACGGTTTATTAATTTCAGGCAGCCACTCGAGTGAAAATGTTAAATTAAGAAATTATAGAATTAGGGGGTCGGTCATAACAGTAACTAGTTAATAAGGAAGAATTTAGCATCAAGGTGGGGCTGGATATTTTTAACCTTGGATAAGCGCATGAGTGAGGTATGTGTATTACATAGAACCGGAAGTTTTACATAGCAGATTCTATAACCATACATTATGCATGTGGTCGTGATTAGTTGAATGTTAAGTGATGTAAAGTTCAATCTGGTTCAGTTACAGTAATATTGTGTTGACATATATTATGTGTCAAATGATAAACATTGAATTGTTAAGCATTTCCACGTTTGTTACGTTGCAGTGATATTGTAGTTGACAAACACATAACTATGGGAGAACTAGACTATTTACTTGCTTACCTGTGCACTTCACGGGTCATTCATGGCATTCACAGAAAGAGGTGTAGGATTATCGTTATATCTATCTGTACGAGCAACGGTTGGTACGAGATGATTGTTGTGGCGGACGCTGGTCAGTGGAAGTTAGTCTTGGTGACAGGGATGGCATGGTGAGGGCCTTGCTGGTGATGGTATCTGTCAGTGTCATGGTGTCTACGCGAGGCGATTGCCCATATGACCTTCGAGGGGATTCTTATTAAATCGCCGGTTCACTAGTTCACCGGTCGGAGGGTCGGAGTTTGTCAGTGTCATGGTGTTTACACTAAGGCGACCGCACTTCCTATACAGGCCTCTAGAGAGACTTTTACAGAGTTACTGGTTCACTACGTAACTGATAACGTAATCTGGTATCTCTGTCTCCTCCACAACTGAATTGTTGGAAACAGACAATCTTATGTGAAGATGGAAGGTCCTTTCAGGCGTGATACAAACATCCAGCTTGAGGTTGACCTCTGGCGACCAAAGAGCGCCACTGACACGCTTCCGGCCCCACTGAGGGTTGGACGAGGTGTGTGTGTGTGTGTGTGTGTGTGTGTGTTTGCGCAAATAAATGACTGAATAATGACTAACGGTGTATTGGATTTAGACAGTCATTCAGCTGTTTTCTAAGCTGTGGGCATTTAAGATGTCTTGAAGGAAGCATCAATTATGGCGGTTAGCAGCGTAGCTAATGTATAGGGAGAACTCCTTGTATCGTTCTACTGGAAGGTCTATGGGTGTGGTTAAGCGTTTGCTTTAAGGCTCTGAAGGCGCTTAGCTATTTGATATTCCTCTACTTTGTTTGGAGGAGATGGGGTTGGTAGGTATACTGAGAGGGAGCTGATGTTAGCAAATATTGGCAAAGTGGTTGTTAATTTGATGTGTGGCCTCCTCATTGCTAAGCTGATCCACACAAGGGAAGGGAAGAACCTTCGCTTATCACAGCCATTAAGTTCTTTTCTTCTATCTAACCACAGACCGATGTTGGCCTGCTTTAAATGCTGCATCTTGCTTGGGTAATAGGCCTTCCTTGGGGCTTGTACTTTGGGTTGCACTTCTTTGCGAGTTGCTAGTAGAAGTCGTTGTTTCGACTGTTAAACGCTCGATTTCTCTGTTGCATAAGTCGCTTGATGCAGAGGGTGATCCAGGGAGCGTCGGCCGGGTGTAGTGTTATCGTCTTCTGGGGAAAGCAGTGTTGGTAGGCCTGGCTGCAGGTTGCATGATACTTCTCCCACATGATTTCAACATCATCTTCATTGGTCACCTCAGTCCAGTGATGACGTGTAACCCACCAACCGAAATTCTTTTCGCTGAGTCGGTAAGTGGCTGATAAGATTTGATTGTAGGTAGCAGTCAGCCTTGACAGTAAGAATCAGGTCAAGGGTGTTTTGCTCATGCGTGGGAAAGTAAACAATCTGAGATAGATGTAATTTTTCTTGGAGGATGGTCATGTCTGTGTCATTCAAAGTCCCTCATATCACAGGCTTAAAACAAGGGTACCTCGTCCTGAGAGTGTCAGGTATGTAGGTTAGGTGTTCTAAAAGTACCTCCCTGGTGTGTGTATGAGTTTGATCAACAGTTGCAAAGTCAGTGTGACTGCGTTTTCGAATCATGGAATCCAAACCGGTAAGGATCTGTTTATGTTCCTGCTTTTGTTTCTAGTGGTAGGGTGGAATGAGCTAAAGAGGAAGGGTGCATTCAGAGTAGTTAACGCTCTGGGTATCATGTGATGGCTCAGTTGTCTTAGGTTAGTTTGCGACTGGTATCTTCACTGACTGGGCCAATGGAGAGTGTAAGCTTTGTCTTTGGTAACAAATTGTCTACGTAATGATTTGCTGCGTGTCTTAGGAGGTTGTACTGGTTTAGTTCGTGGTTCCGCGTTGCATGGTTGCTGCAAGGATTTGTCTTGTCTTTTCTCTTGGCCTAGATTATTAGAACGATGAGTTTAGTTGCCATTTATTGCAAGGCTTCAGGTAACTTATCCTGCCTTTGACTTTGGAGAATTCGGTTAAGATGGAAGGTGTAGGTAGAGCCCCAGAAACGTGTGAGCAGTACTCTATAATACAGAGATGGATCGATCCTCTGTACAGCATTAGTAGCTGTTTTGTAGGATGAATACACAGCCTGCCATATCGTCCATCCCCTCCCTCTCCTATTTGTTTCTCACTGCACCAGACACTAATCATCTTTCCCCTCTTCACCATTTCCTTTCCACATAGTCCCACGTGACGCATCTCGTAAACCTCAAGAGAATTTTTTCTTTATTCTCTTGACGTTCAGTCCCCCACGCATTATGTATCCACTCAGCCACTCTCTCTCTCTCTCTCTCTCTAACAGGTTGCAACAGACTCGCCCACTCCCTTCACTCTTCCTATTGGTCAGCTGAGAAGACGGAAGTGGGTCAAAAGTTCATCCTGAATCACACAGAAATGATATTTGCACTTTTTCCATTTTATCAATATTTGCTGAGAGGAAGTCGGCTGTTCGTGTGTGTGTGTGTGTGTGTGTGTGTGTGTGTGTGTGTCAGAAAAAACGAGACATGTAATGGACGTGC
>JAYMFT010405952.1:0-18579 GCA_038088735.1 Panulirus argus | reverse complement strand
TGTGGACCGACTGCCGCAACCAGGATTCGAACCTATGTGCTCGACCCTGGGCGGCCCGTGAATGCGTCACGGTCAGGAACCCTAACCACTACACCACGTTTGCTTTTTTGTTAATGTTTACATGTTTAAGTATTATGATTTTATCTTTTTTCCAATTACAGATGCAGCAGAAACTGCAGTAGCATTTGGCAAGCACTTTGAGTTACAAGTTTCTCAGTATGACTGTGTGTCATGCATCAGTCTGGTGGAGCAGACAGGAAAGGAGAAGGTGATTGCTGATGCTTTCCTAAACAACATTCTCCAGCTGGACTCTCCCTACCTCACTTTTATTACCTTTGACTTCCATGAATACTGGTGAGTGTTAATCTAACCAATGTAGTTGTATCCAGTAACACACATCAAGGTATGGTAGGCTGTAACACTGCCCATTACGATAATGGGCAATAACATTACGCCATATAATGGTAGGTAATGATTTCACTTTGTATAATGAATATGCCTCCATGTAGTCATGGACAGTGATGCTGATACACATAATGGTAGGTATTGATATTACCTTTTCTCTAGGTAGATATTAAGATAAGCTGTCATAAAAATTAGTTGAGGCATTTCATATCTTAATGGTAGTATATTAATGCAGTATCATATTGTAGGTACTGCTGTTACTCCACTTAATGGATGAGGCACTACATCTCTAAATGGGAGTATAGTGATGTAACATCCTTTTTTACATACTACTATTACTCCATTTGATGGTGTTTGTTCACAGCACTCCAGTGAACTCCAGTGCTGCCTGCTAGCCTTTTAGTGCCTAACCCTTATCAGGCCACTGGCATAAGGATATTCAAGTGCAGTGTTTCCAGAGGCTCTTACTTAAAGTTCCTTCTGACTACTACCTAATACTCCAATCTACTACTTATGTCTGGTGCTGACACCTAAATGTTTCATGATTATGGGCTTCATAATTATTATGTACGAATTGGTCAGATGAAGTTTTATGAAATGCAGTATGTAATCTTATTATATCAAGTATAGATTCTTTCCATTACATTATATTCCAGTTTGGAAATGAAAAAGTTTTTGGCCTTGAAAATTCCCTGAACTGCATTTTATTTTTCTGCAGAAAATAGACTTGCTTCAAGACCTTAATATAGGGCCTGTTTTTTTATGCTTGGGTTGAAAATTTTTTTGTGGGCCATGAAGTCCTGTAATCAGGCCTTTTATTTATTACATGTTTAGAATATTTCATGAGTATTGGCCAAAGTAGTTGCAATGTCATGCTGTCTGTCTCCAAAAACTTACATTAAATCAGTACATAATGCTAGATTTAGAGGGAAGGTTTTTGCATACTGATGGTGGTGATTCTGCTGAACACTAGTCTCTGATTTCATCTCGGTGAACCAATGACTCATTGCCTTTTACCCTGCTCAGTCATCAGTATCTTTCAGACATTATTCAATTGCTGTTGATCACTCCAAGCATTACCTGCAAACAGAGAAAAGATTTTTTGAGTTATGTGACAACATGCAATATAATACATAATTTAATCTTTACTGGTTTGGAGGTAATGATATTGTATGATCAGCAAGAGACCTTACAAACTCTGTATTTCTCATAAAGATGTTTTAACTAAGGTGACTCTTATTTTCTCACTTAACTGTAGGAGTTGTGTTGAACCCAATAATAAGAATGAAATAAAAAGAAATTGGTGAATGTAATTTCTCTAGATCAAAATAAGATAAGGCCAGTGTCCATCTACAGTACCAACGTTGCATTACATATAAATCTAAGTCATTTCACTATAGGGTGTTTCCAACCTTTTTTTTTTTTCTATGTATCAGAGGGCAGAATTAAATAACATATAAATGTGATTCCCCTATTAGCAAAGCAAATCATGTCAGTCTTTCAGGATATCATGTGTTATTTAGAGTAAACAAAAGTTAGAATTGTATTTTTGCTGTCAGTGGACTAGTTAGGCTTATATTCTGAGAAAGGTACCGTTTAGTGGTTAAAGATAAATATGAAATCATAGGGTGGCAGAGGGCATGTGCATGATTAACCTTATTGTTAGGTTTCAGAAGGGAGCTATCATAGTAATGTGACTTTCAGTTGAGTGTTTATTTGTGGAGCCTCTGAAAAGAACTTGAGTGCGCTAACTGTTTCTGTAACTTTCAGCCGTGGGATGAGATATGAAAATGTCTCATTATTGATAGAGAGCATAGAAGACATCATTGGGAGGATGCTGTACTGTTGGGTAGACAAGGAAGGCACCATTTGCCGGCAAAATGGCGTCTTCCGAGTCAACTGCATTGACTGCCTTGATCGAACCAATGTTGTTCAGGTACTGCAATACATAGATTAAAGTCACATGATATTAGATTTTAAGCATTTACATTGTATTTCTTTGTATGCAGTGAGTGCAGTACTAGCCTTGCCTTATGGCAAAATATCTTCATAGGTTCTCATAGGTAAGTAAATACTCTTTATCATTCTAACCCTTCATTTGGCAAAATCTCATGAAAATGCTGAATATTTGAAAGCTGAATGTAAGGTTGATGTTTGATTCTTTTTAAACAGTGTAGGCATTTTCTTGTTCAGTTTTTCTTTTTCTTTTAGAGATATTCTTGTTCTTCCACTCATATTCTGCTGTGCTTTTATCAAGGTTTCATATACATTTCAGATACTTCTTTTCATCTTTGTTGTTTGTTTTTTCTGCAAGGAACATTTTTATTTTCTAAGTCATTTTTAATGTTTTGTGTAGCTATGTCTTCTTTTTTTCATACCTTTTCATTTTTATTTTACTAATGCAGTAATAGCTTTCTTTTGCCTCACATATAGTAATGACTTCACAGAAACTTTTGTATTACAGTTCCATATTTTAAATATAGAATTTTTCTTCCAGTTTATGTTTCAGTAGAATATGTTTAGCTCTACATTATTTCTCCTCTTGGCAGTTTTTTTTTTTCCATACTTTATTGCCAAATTCTGTGTTAACAAGGTAGCACAAGGAACAGACATTTTTTTATCATGTTATTTTAGTAAAAAGCCCACACTCAGACTGGAGCATTGATGACCATTATACCCAGTGCTGATATTGTCTATGTCAGTTTTTCTCAGCCAGATTGCCCGATGACCCCTATGTTTTGGGCTTTGTTCACCAGAACCCCATATTAGCCATACAGATGTAAACAGAGGCATGGGTAATCATTTTTGCCTTCAAATCAGCTGTTACAGTAGTAAAGAAATAGCTTGGAGTCTGGGCAATTTCTGTATCCTTTTCATGTATATGTTTATTTAGGGTCAAGTCTTAATCTAAAGCAACTACATTTTGTTAGCTCATAGCAGACAGCTTGTGAACCCCATGGAAACCCCCTTTTGGTTCCCTTTGGGTTGGGACCCACTGTTTGAGAAATGCTGGTCTACACTGATGTCTCAAATTTGGCACACTTGATGTTAGGCAGTTTCTGAATTATGGACTTTTCTGGTTAATTGTTATTGATATTGCCTAGGGGTTGTGGTAGGAGATCAAATAGATTATTGTAATCTGGAGTTTTATATGATGAGTTTAATAGTTTATTAAAGTTTTAAACAAAATTGCAACCAGTTGTGTACTGTACATGCCAAAAATTCTTCCTTTCTTCTTTCCTAAATTGTACTGTGCAGACAAAAGTAGTGACAGTTGGTTACACAGATGTTGAAGTTCGGTGAATGACATCTGGACCAGTTGAGACTGGGTTGAGTATATGCATATGTGGTTTTGCTATGATTAAGTTGATGCTCCAAGAGAGGTAGGAGACAGGTCTTGCATTTCACCAGTTGTAGGAACTGGTGTGAATATGCTCGAAGGATCATTAAAACTCAGATTAGGCTCAGGTTTTTTTCTTTGATTAACTTTTCCTGAATATGTATATATTCATTGTCTGTGGTCAGTTTTTATATTCTTGTAAAGTGAAGCTTGTATTCTTGTAAAGTAAACCATGAAGATATCATGAATCTTGGATTGGTTATCAGCTTTTGTTAATTTGTTTAATTCCCTGAATCAGCCTCTTGTATAATGTTTAGCCACCTCATCCTAACATACCTTCACAGTTAGATTTCAACATGGAATTTTGTGTTCCAGACTGCAATCGCTAAGTCAGTTTTAGAGGGTCAGTTTGTAAAGCTGGGGATGATTCCTCCTGAACATCCATTGCCTCCTGCCTGTCGCTCCACCCTCCAGATGATGTGGGCCAATAACGGTGATACCATCAGTAAACAGTATGCAGGAACTTCAGCCCTAAAGGTAAACTTGTTCATTATATATGTAATGATCCACATATGATCTGTGAAGGTGGAACCAAGTCAAGTGTCTAAATAATCATCCAGTTCTGTACCCCACAGATTTTTATTTCAGTACACTACCTTTTCTAGTTCCTTTCTCATTTAAAAAACTTTTTAATGTTATTCATTTACTCCTTCATTGCATTTTTAGAGATGACGAGGATCACATGTTGGAATCTGTTAGTGTGTTTGAGTCTGCACCCCTTGATCAGTAGCACTACTAAAATTGTATTGGATTTTGAACAAACTTTGTGTGATTACTCATCAGTCCTTAATTCAGATTGAGAAATGTAAATGAAATACATAATCTTCAGTCTTTCCATTTGTACATCCAAGACTTTAATTTTCAATAAGAAGCTTTTTATAATAACTTGAGATTGAATTTGTTTTGAAGAATACCTGCTCTTTCAGTATTTGTTTCAGTTTAAAAAGTGAATCCAAATTGAACTCATGTACTTTCGTTTATATGTATATTCAGGATAGATCAAGTGCATGCAGCCTAGCAGCTCACTCTTACATGTCTACATTCTTAAATTATGTCTAGTGTCTTAAAGGAAACAAAGTCTTCAGCAAATTTTTGTTGTTTACCATTCACTTCAAACACTAAGTTGATATATCATGTTAGATTCACATCTCTGTTTTTGAATACATGTATTGCTTCTTTCTTTTTATTTCAAATTAAGTTGAATTATCACAGATTATCACAAAATCCACTTTTGCACATTTAATACCTTTACTACTGTTGATCAGATACTGTTTTCTTAGTATCCTCATCCATAATACATTTAGCCTTCAATAAATTATTCACAACACATTTTCATTTGTTTCACTTCCTTTCATACCTTAATTCACACCTGTAAATCATCATCATCAGTTTTTGAAGCACCCTACATCCTGTGTTTCTGCACCTTTTATCCTGCCATCCTTTAAGAGTTGACATGGATCTTGAAAGCTGTCACCCTCCAATGAGTCATAAATTATGTATATGTCAATTATATTATATATGTGAATGAAAAAGGTTACCAGTTATGGAGACTTTTGCCATGGCCACTCCCTTAAGGGAGTTCTGAAAGGGAATGGGCATCAGAGATATAAATAGATATTTCTTTTTTTTTCATACATATTTGCTGTTTCCTGTGTTAGCAAGGTAGCGTTTAGAACAGAGAATTGAGCCTTAGAGGAAAAATCCTTACTTGGCCCCCTTCTCTGTCCCTTCTTTTGGAAAAGTGAAAACAGAAGGGGAGGATTTCCAGCCTCCCGCTCCCTCCCCTTTTAGTTGCTTCTTACAACACGCAGGGAATATGAGGGAAGTATTCTTTCTCCCCTATCCCCTGGGATAGATATATAAATAAAAAACTTAGTACCAAAGTTAGTGAGAACACAGAACTTATACAGAAATTGAGTGACAAGGTAAAAGTGTGGAGATGAGAAACTGCACTTTGATTTAATTTGATGAGATTACTCACATCATCTTATGTTCAAATACTGTTGTAAGCTTTTGCTGTTGTCTTTGTGTGTATGCCTGAATATCCTGAACTTCTGATTCTTATATTATCCATGTTAAATTATGCTGAACTTCAGCCAGACTTTGTTAGAATGCTAATTTTTTGATGTATAGGTAAGACTTGAGAGGCTAAGCTGAATTGCACATCCATATGAATTTCCACGTGAATTTCTAAAGTTCAGTTACTGCTTATATGGTTCACTTTATACTGTTAACTTTAAGGTTATCAGTAGAAGTATCTTGAAGAAATAATAAAATCACGTGCTAACACTTTTTTCTGTATGTATATCTTGCACTATTGCTTGCTATCTGAAGCTTTGTAGATTTTGGAATAGGGTCAGTCTTATAAAATTCTCTTCTAGTGAGATGCTATGGTAGAAACATTTCAGATTTCTCCATCACTTCTTGGTTTTGTTAATACAGTATAAACTGAGGCTTTTCATGTGATATATGACTTTTTCCATAATGTGTAATTTGTTAACATTATTTTATGCATTCACTTTAGGGGGATTTTACTAGAACAGGAGAGAGACGATTTGCTGGGATGATGAAAGATGGAATGAACTCAGCCAACAGGTTAGTGCTCATATCTGATTATGCTCTTAATTTCTGGAGTGGGAGGCTAATCATGGTCATAATCTTTAACAGATTATTTTCTTAGATGTTTGCCTTTTCTTTTGATTTGACCATTTTTAACCAGTATTTTACACACACACACACACACACACACACACACACACACAACCCCCCCCTACCTGGCATAGGCTAGGGTGTGTGTGTGTGCTAACATACATGGTAGTAAAGACAGGATACACATGTGCAAGGTTAAAGAAGACGGGTTATCACAAGTGTAAAATTCTCTCCCTGTAAAACACAGATAGTAATTACACACACACACACACACACACCTGGCATAGGCTAGGGTGTGTGTATGTGCTAACATACATAGTAGTAAAGACATGATACACATATGCAAGGTTAAAGAAGATGGGTCAGCACAAGTGTAAAATTCTCTCCACATAAAACACAGATAGTAATTACACACACACACACACACACACACACACATGGGGCTCCATAAGTGTAAAACTCCTGCCCCATACAGTGTAAATAAGTAATTACAAATAGGTCATTACACACATTGGGATCCTTCTTATAATAGGTTGAGGTCATCATTGGTGGACCGCAGGGTAATGTTCTGTGACCATTGCTCTTCTTGAGATATGTAAATGACTCTCAGGAAGGATTGGATTGCTAGATATGTTCACAATGATGCCAAAGTGTATCCTTTTGCAAGGACCATAGACAGACTCCAGAGTTGGTTTGATACATGTTTGATAAAATTCAATCTGAGTAGATGCAGGGTAATGAAAATGGTATACAGTGAAACAAGGCCTCATTATGTATGTTATCTAGCAGAAAATAAGTTACACGGTCTGTATGTGAGAAGGACTTGAGACTTGACATTGTACCTCACCTGTTGCCAGAGTCCCTCATAATGGGAATAGCAAAGACAAGCTGTCATCTGGCAGATATTAGAGTAGCATTCAAGTATGTGGGTAAGTAAATATTCAGCAAGCTCTTAACATCCAACATTAAACCAAAAC
Organism: Panulirus argus; assembly: GCA_038088735.1. Lineage (NCBI taxonomy): Eukaryota > Metazoa > Arthropoda > Malacostraca > Decapoda > Palinuridae > Panulirus > Panulirus argus. The sequence goes on along the minus strand of JAYMFT010405952.1, from coordinate 11,148 downwards.
TAGAATATGCTTTGCAGATTTGGTCACAGCACTTGACCACAAAAAAAGTAATAGGAAAGATCCAAGGAGGGCATTAAAAATGGTACCAGAGATATGAGTTACTAGGAAAGGTGAGAGTCCTCATATTCGAACACAGTGAAGGGAAGAAGAGTAAGACGTGACCCGACTGTAACTGTAAAAGTTTTAAACTAGTTTGATGATCTCAAAGGTGAACAGTTCTTTGAAAATTGCAATGATAGAACAACCAGAGACCATAGAGTGAAATTAAGCTAGAAACTTGATAGAAGAGACACAAAGAAGTAGTTTTATGAATATAAGGGTGGTGGATAAATGGAATAAACCAAATGGGAAAATGATAAATGCAGTTAGCATACAAAATTTTAAAAAGTTGTATGATTGTAGAGATGGTTTAAGAGATAAGGCCCCATGGGTGTAAAATTCCATCGCCATACAGTACAAATACGTACTTACATCCACAAATGATGCTAATATTATGAGAGAAAGCTGGAGTCTCCAGGATTTTGAGAACCTCCAAAGTGACCTAAACAGGCACAAGCACTTTTTAAATACATGCCTTACGAAATGCAACCCAGCTGATGAGGTGATGAGGATGGAATGGAGTGAAAGAAGACCCAGTTATAAACTAATATCTTCCAGGAAACAAAGTGGAGAGCTGTTGCACCAAGCCTATCCTGAGAACTTCTCATCAGGTAGGGTTTTAGGGAAGCAGAGTACTTATAGGTTAGCAGCAAAATTACCTTCAGATATTTAGAGGAAGAGATGTTAAGATTGAAATATGTACAGCACATATTAAACACAAACTAGAGTTAAATAGCAAAAGTTTGGTCTTCCCACTTGAGGGGACACACTGATATGGGAGAAAAGGCCCCGAGATGGGCATAAAGGTTGCGCTTAAATGAAGGGGAGTAAGCTACAGGGACAGGCTTGCAATCTTGGAATTATTATCATTGAAAAAGAAGTGTGAAAAAGAAGTGTCAAAAGGAAGATATGATGAAAATATTCAAATTTCTGAATGTATTTGTTAAGGTAAGTATAGAGCAGGACTTCAAAACATTTATAGGAAATGAATTGTGGATATATGGAACTATCTTAGAGCAAAAAATGTAAATATAGGCTGTACAGTATGTGCAGTTTTGAAAGATTATGATATACATAAATTTTAAGAGATGAGATCCCATGAATGTACATAGAAGTTCTTCCTTGTTTAGAATACACGCACAAGCTTTAAGTTTTTAAAGCATTGTGATGATGTCTTCAGAGAAGACTTCTTCAAAAGATGCAAGGACAGACAACCCAGAGGCCATAACATGAAATTAAGAATTAATGTCTTTGAAAGGGTGTAAAGAAGTACTCTCATAGCATAAGAGTAGAGGATGAATGGAATAAGCTTCATGAATTACATGATCATGAATGTGGACAGCATTGGTTTGCCTTCTCTTTGATCCATGCATTCTTGATTCTCCAGTGTAGTAACTAGCATTGTGGCCTGTTACAGTAAAAGGATGTTTGGTGTAAGTTGTGTATATACCCTACCTTCACTTTGAATTTGGTTAGTGTACACAGAAGCTGTACTTTATGGTTATTATTAGAATTTTAGTATAATGGAATAGTGCTGTTATTGCTTAATTTTATTGAACAGTGTAGTTTAATTAATATTTTTTATTATTTTGTGCTTTGCACTCTTTTGTTGAAAATTTTGTTAATATCTGTAAACTTGATATATGCATCATCTTTAAAGATCCCAAAACTGTATGTAACTATTCAAAGTGTGATGAATAAATAGATGCTGTGCTTTTGTTGTAATTATACCAAAATAGAAAAATACTTGGGGAATGTTTGGTGAATTTCTGTCAAGTCTTCTTCTCTAGAATACCTATAGTACACTATGCATGGCCTCTTCGTTCTAAATGCTGGAAGCTGCAAACTGAATATAAACCAACTTGCCTTTAATAGGATGATGTATATATTTTTGTGTTGCATATAGTCATGTGAAGTCCTTTCATCAAAGTTTGTAAAGCACCATCCATTGGGAGCCAAATTGCAAATGGAAGTGGGCTTGACAGCTGTATGTATTTCTGTTACAGATACTATAGGAATCACTTCCTTGACACTTACCGCCAAGTAGCCATTGATGTTATGCAGGGGTTGGAACTCTCAGATGGTCAGTGGCAGGAGATTGACTATGTCGAAACTTTGCTCAATGTTGCAAGTGCCTTAATGCCAATTGGTCCGCCAAGTTACATGGCAGAGATTGCTCCTGGCAACGAGAAATATCTTGTGAGCGCCCTCTATTCTTTGTCCAGGTTAGGATGGATGCTGTATGGCAAGGGTTGTGTGCATTATGGTACCTAAAAGCATAATTATCTGCCTGGTTGTGCCTGCATCATGTCCCAAACTAATCCTGACTGATGATTTTCGTCTCTTCAGAATTATATTTTTTTCTATACATCATTCTTATTTTCAGATATTTTGAATTATATTTATTTTTCTTTGTTATTTTGTCCAGTATCGATATGTGACTTAACGAGTCAAGGATGATGATCACTACGTGCAAACTCACCCATCCAATTTATTACATACTTTTTGGAGGTTACATGTTAGTTTTTGGATAAATTTTATAATATCTCAACCAAAAACTCAAGTAGCTGCTCTATTATTAGATGCTGATGGCATTTCTGTGTAAAATTCTATGGTAATGTTATGACTGTAAAGAAAAGTACTTAAAGAAATTTTCCTGTATTCTTTTAGTTTTGCATTTTATTGATTTGAAATACATTATTGTTTTTATCAAGAGTTTCTATATATATATCTTCTTTACTGCCCTGTTTTGCTTCTTTGTGACTAGATATGTAATGGAATAGGAAGATGGAAGAAGGTGTTTTAAAAATGGCTCAATGGGTAGAATTTGTCTACAGTGATCCTGTACTAGGTGTTTCATCTGTGATCAGCTGTCTGGATTTTGACCTATTTTTTCAAGAGATCAGTTGATCAACTTGTAGACGAACCCAGAGACTTTTAACTATGAATGTAAAGTTTCCAGAGTGTTTGAAACAAATAAGACTCCAAGTCATTATTAACTAGAACAGTGTTTGTTCAATATTAAACTAGAAATATGGTTTCCAACATTTTATTTGAAGCACATATCCCAAAGCTGTGGTCAGTTAGAATGGTGTTTGTTCAAACTAAGTTTATAGAGAATTGTGGTTTCCCCTAAACTTCATAGATAGGAAATGTGTTTTTTTAAAACTGTTTAACCAGAATTGTTTCACAGACTTCTGTAACTAAGGACCTAGTTTTTCAAGATTGCTCATTAAGAATTATGGGTGTTGGAAGTCTATGCTTAAGATGTGCTACCCATATTGACCATTGAAGAAACCTACTATTAAGGGTTACTTTACAGTTTGAAGGACATGAAGAATTGAAATTCAAAATGCTAAATTTTTGCGTAAAAGTAAACTAAGAGAGGTCTCTCACTGTAGCAGGAGCGGTTCAAGAATAACCTACTGATTTTTATGTCATCATACATTTCCAGTCATGTGTTTTAGATTTTTTTCTGTTCCCACCTACAAACTATTTTACTTTACCCATGAGCATAAATAGGTTATGAATATTTGTGTTCTTCAAGATAGATTTATTTTCCTTTGTGATATTTATACTCCATTGCCATTAAGGCAATCTGCATTGTATCCCAAGAACCAAATTGCTTTTAATCTTGATTATCCCAAACCCAGTATGTTAGTTTGTTATTGTCATCTCTTCAGCATTGCTGGATGTATAAATTCTACGAAGATATCTTTAAATGCTTATAGATACACACCACCCATGCCCAGCTGAAAATGCACCAACATCTAAAGTTAACTTTTCCAGACATAGGATGCCTGTTCCTAGAGCCTGCCTTTTCAATCATTCTATGATGCATACTGATGAGGAAGAGATAATCTTTAATTATTTGTCTTATATTCTTTTATCATATATTCTGTAAATGACTTTAAACTTCTCTCATAATGTGAAAGGCCCTGTCTTGAAACTACTATAGCATTGCTCAAGATGCATACCCAAGGATGCTATATTTTACCTGTTTATTATACTACTCACCATTATCCAAGCAGTTGCTCTTTGATGCCGCTTTTGGAAATAGAGACATCTGTTTAAAAAAAATTTGTATTTGTAAAACTGTAGACTTCAACCATTTGTTGACAGTTATGTTTTATTGAAAATTTAAGTAGTCTAAATCTTAATCGGTAGTACCATTATGGTGTTTAGCATATTTTGATAATGGCCTACTTAGCTGTAAGTCCAGGGTCTGTTTATTTCATGAGCTATGAAGATAACGTGGATCTCTGAACCATTTTTTTTTTTTGTGTGTGTGATGTAAATGCCTATTATCCCTCATAAACCACCTGTTCTGTGTTATGGCATTAGCTTGACCTGGGACAACCCTCTGACTAATCAGCAGGCTCCACTTGGCAACGATTTAATCTTCTATTAGCTGTACTGATCTGCCTCTTATTGTCTTGGATCATAGAATGCATCAGACACCTATAGGTAGGGCATTGTTTAATGGCTTCTTCTACCCATTATGAATAAGTAACCTTTTTTTGATTTATCTTGGGTGTGGGATTTTATGTGATTGACTTACATAACTTGTAACATGATGTCACATTCATGAACATTATTGAGCTGCAGTTACTCACTTGGTGTGGTAACTGTGTTCAAATGATGTGCTGCCTAGGTAGTCATTATATACATAGCTATACTCTTAACTCATTCAGTAAATTTTGAACATCACCTAAGGTTAGTGCATTGTTTGTCCAGTTTATGTCTAGATTTGTGTATGTACTCTCCACCCCTTTTCCTTTTGTTTTGGTTGTGGATCTGGGTTATTTTTTACTTTCCCTTGGAAGCTTTTGTTTTGTAGTTTTCGTACAGGGGAAATTCACAGGGCTAGGGAATAGAATTTATTTTTTTAGAATGAAAATACTAGTTCATAGTCTTGAATTGTGCCACCAGGGATTAGTTTCCATTTTGATCAGTTTGTTCAGTCCATATATTTTGGATACAGTTCTTTTCCTTATGCATCCCGATATGGGTTATCATTAGTTCTAATCATATTTCAAACAGATTTTTCTCTGGCATTATAATGCTTCATTAGTAAATTGTGTTATTTATAGCCATTGGTGCTGTGAGAAGAGTTAGAGAGATACAGACAATATTTAGATTTAAAAACTTCAACTTTTTGCAGGTGAAATTATTGAATGTTGATTGGAGATTACTAGATATTCTGAGAGGAGTGTGTACTGATATCCAGGAAGTTTAAACCTCTTTCAGTGAGGAACATCTCTTCTTGGATTTTTTTTTTCTTCCTGTATGTCAAAGTCCATGAGATGAAGAAGATAGCCTTCCTTCCTCTGACATGTATGTTAATGAAACCATCCTCTAAATACTGAGGGTTGATATGCTGCTGTCTTGGAGTAGCTAACATCAGGACAGACACATCCTTTTGTGGTAATGTTTTTGATTACCATCTTACAGAGAAGCTGTTTCGAAACTTACCTCTCAATGTTGGTATGCTCTTGTGGCTCACAAGATAAACTGACCTTAGAGAAAAATGTAAAATGTGTGGTATGAAAAATGCTTTCTCTCTGGAGTGATGTCCTGCAAGCATTTTTACCAGTTTTTGTTTCCCTCCTTTCCTTTCCTTTCCTTTTTCAAAAAAACTTACTCTAAACTGATGGTGACCACCATCATTTTGCTGTCTATTCTCTGAGAATTATTGAGCAGATCAGTACCAACAGCCAGGGGATGATGCCTTCATTGCTGAGAGGTTGTTGATTAGATAGAAGGTGGACCCAGGAAAAACTGAGGCTAACTGAATAGGTGGTTATTGAGAGGTGTTAGACATTTACCTCATCAGTAAGGTTGAGGGTTGAGAGGTTTCTAACCCCCAGAGATTTGAGACATCTTTCATTCAAAGACAGTATTATTCATAATTCAAAACTTAAATTTTGAGCAGTTCTTAGGTTTGGAAAAATATACATATACTTGCACCTATGAGTTGTCTTCATTTTCACTGAATGTTATGCCCAGAGATTTGTATTATTCTGAATTGATGATAGATTTTCTGATAGATTTTCTGCATAGATTTTCCTTATTCACAGACCTTCTAGGTGTTCCCATCCCAACATTTATGCACTGTGTCTGGAAGGTTTGTGAGATTTTGTACCACTTTTATCTTCCTGGTGGAACTTTCCATTATTTTCAGAAATGCCTATTTGTCCACCTGTACATCTGTATTTATTAGACATTATCTTGCTGTTTATATTGGTTCATCTACATCATTCATTGTATTTATTGTTACCTTTCTCTTTGTATCATTTCATATATGATATGTTGAATTGCTTGTTTTTCCTGTTTAAGCACTGCTAATGCATATTCCCCCTGAGTCACCTGAGGCACTACGTATTTTGATATATTGTAGAACTTCTAGTGTAAATGCTTGAAAATAATGTTCAGGAACTTTATCTACATCCTCTGTAGTAGATTTAGCAACACTAGAATGTTATGCATTTTTGGAAAAATTGGTCGAAGAATAAAGGTAAAATGGTGAATGAAGGTGAATTAAGACAGAATAGGCATATTTCATAAAGTGGATTGAAGTAGAGGAAAACAGAATCCTTACAGCCTCAATTCAGGAGATGTATGACTCATCTTGTAAGTTTGTACTGTGTCACATATGCTGGTTAGTGTGTGTATAAGTTTTGAAATATAAATGAACCCTTTTACTGTACTATTTGACTAAATTAGATTGAACTTTTTTTTTTTACTGCATAAGTTATGTTGTGGGCAGCCAAAATATTTTACTATTGTTATGACAGTTCAACACCTTACCCCTCTGCTTAAAAATATTTATCAAACACCCCTCTGAGCTGCCATTTTTAAGCAGCTTCAAGAACCATGAGGTGATTAAATGTCAGTTTGCTAAGTAAGGTCTCACTCATGCTACCTATGCTGCAATTATTCATATTTGTTTTGCAGTAATTCAGTGAAGTATGCACTCCATAATATCACGATATGCCGTGTAAGTGTTTATGCAAAATCTTGTTGCACAGTATGAGAAAGATATGGATACCTGTAGACAAGAAACATAATAAGACTGCATCCACTCAAAATAGGTAACCTAACAGCATCAAATTACATTGAAGGTATCACATTGTCTAAGGTATGACCCAAGGGAACCAGAGCATGGCCATAAAGGCCAGCAAAAGCCAGCTTTCAAGGTTCAGACTTACTAAAGCTTCATTGTACTCATTCAGCTCGGTAGTGCAAAGCTAACTAAAAAGGTGGTTCGTTTTCCCTTTGCAACAAGGCTCAATACTATTTGAAGGTTTAGATAATTGCTTCATAGCTAAAGCAGAGTGTCACCATCAAATGAACATTGTTATAAATCATTGCTCTTATTTTGGCCTTAATTTCATCTGTTATTATGTTGTATGTATTGATGAATATGTAATTGTGGGTTAATGGACCAAAACAAGATCTCTAACATGTGGTTAAAGATAAGATATGGAAACTGCTGTTGGTGCCATGTCCTGGAAGATCTTACTATGAATTGTGGACTAGCTTATCCTTTTGTCGTATTATGTGGTTGCCTTCTTATATTGTACTAGAATGTATTGTGGGGTATGCAGTAAAATACTGTTACTTTTTATATGCTGGAACTGCTAGTTGAGCTAGGTTGAGAATGTGTCTTGTGTGTTGAAGACTTGTTTCCTGTATTTACTGAAAAAAGGATCAAATGAAAATTTGCCTCATTAGATTTGGCATTAATCTTTGCATGATTTGGTACATTGCACATAACATTTGCCTGTGTAATGAGAGTTAACCACAGTGACTGTAATTGTGGCATTCCTGTTATTCATATTGAGTGCCACATTTGAAACACTCCTTTCCTGATTTTGTACACATAATTGTTTGCTGATTGCAGTTTTGATAGCATATGCCTAGCATCATTATTAATACAACTGAGTACTGCACTTTTTTTTATAAATAAAAATTTTGTATATCAAGATGATTGACAGTAGTATATGTTTGTGATTATGTCCTTTTTTTCAGGTATTACATGAACAGATTTAAGGATGCTTATCGACAAGCCACCATTGATCATTTGCTTGGTAAGAAATGATTTTCATCATTTGAATTTATATTAGATTATATTATATACAGTATTTAGCGGTTAAATGTACTGTATATCTTTTAACTTCACATTTACATTTAACATCTTTTGATGAAATTATGCATTCTTGAGATAGGGCTACCAGAAGCCATAACAAGAAAAATTTTTTAAAAAGTTATAAAGAAATACTTTTTCATTGTCAGAATAATGGATTAATGGATAAACTAAGAGATGAAATCATGAATGCTGAAAGTGTGCAACATTTTAAAAGGTTGCATAACAATTAAGAAAGTTCAAGAGATAGGGCCCCATGAGTGTACATCATCTTCCCTGTACTGGACAAGTAGGTAATTACATACATAACTGTATCTTGTATTTCAACAGGGAATCCTGTAACAGAAGACTTAATAAACCTGGAAGTGGCAGGTGATGAGGAGGAATCATCCATGACGCCTGAGCATGTCAAGCATGTTATTGATGACTGTAAAAAGCTTTTGGTGCCAGATGCAGAAACCATCCTTGGAGCGTGGGGACTTATTGATGCTGATCCCTCGTGAGTTGCTTACTCTTTAAAGTATTGATTCAGCGATAGATAATTTAAAGGCTTTGCAGTGAATTTCTTCACCTAGTTATTTAAAATGCATTCGCTGTAAATGAATTATGTTTTGTTCTGTTATTTGAATATTAAATCATGCAAAGGATTAAGGTTGGTGATGTATTTTTGTCATGATTTTATCTTTAAATGTACAGTTGACTACATACTTTGATAGTTTGCTTGCTCTACTTTTAAGTTAAGAAATGCTTTTTGAATTAAGAATTATACTGTTAGAATTGCATATGTAATATTTTTAAACCATTTTTGGTGGAGGAACTTTAGTTACTTTCAATGGTATCAGTTCGTAAGTTTAAGCATTCTTCTTCATCACAGAACTGGGGACCCTGATCAGACTGATATGGACATCATTCTTGTGCTGACCCGTGACTCTTATTATGTTGCACAGTAAGTATTGGTTTCCTTTTTTTTTTCATCACAGTATTGATTTTAATTGCAAACTTTTAGTTGTTTAAAGTTAATAGAAATTCAAAATGTTCTGTCGTGCATTCCATATGCTCCATTAGTTATGGTAATGAGGTGCAGGGATTTGAAATGATACTACTGGTATTAAAGCTCGGCTAGAGCTTTTTTCATAGAAGAGCTCAAGTGGATTCCATACGAAGGTTAGCTGCCCCTTGTAGGCTACATCTTTCCCCTAACATATGATTCAGAGGTTTTGAATTCTACATGTTTCTTAGGATGAAAACTAACATATAATTAGAATTAATGCTAATGAAGTTTATGTTTATGTTACGTAAATGTAAACAAGGTTTTACTTAATTTTTTGACCACTGTTGTTTTAGGTACTATAGTTTGTATGTGAGGGACTCTCGTAACGATATTTACATTTGAACAAACTGTTTGAAAATGGATTTCATTTAGGCAAGGAGGAAGATACTCAGAGTATACTATGGTATTAATACCACATATTAGTACTGATTTACTCATTATTTGTACTTTCAGGTATGATGAGGAAGCAGACCAGATCCTTCATTATGAAAGGGTGTCACTAATTGACCTAGAAAAGATAGAAATGGGACCATATACTTGGCAAGTTTTGTCATAAGTTTAGTATATGAAGAAACACAGCTGAATAGGTGGTGTTCCTAAATGTCACATTTTTGACCCTTTCACTGACAGTTGACTAAAGTTGATCAAACATTTATTACAGTTAACTGCATAAATCAACTTTAGTCAACAGTAGCAAAAGCATTTATTATGCAAAGAACATTAATGTGATTTTTTTTTAAATTGTGTAACATTAAAAACCCTTTTAAGGGGCTTCTCCAACTTAAAGGCAGCACTACAGCCAGTAGAAACCCCCCTTTTACAGGGTTCCTCCAGCTTCAAGGCAGCACTCCATCCAATAGCAGGAGCTTTATGTAGAATAAGTTAATAGGAACAATAGGTAGGAGCCTCTGCAAACACTGCACTAGAGTTACCCTCTGCCAGTAGCTTGCAAAGGGTGAGGCATGAAAGGTTAAGAAGCAGCACTGGAGGTCACTAGTAATGGAGACTGTTGCTGTGGCCACCCCTTTGAGGGAGTGCCAGGAAAACAGGTGCCAACAAAACAAACTCATTGAAGGTGACTTTTCACCTGTGGTGTAACTAAATGCAAGCAGAGTCCTACATCGGCATGGAATATGTTAATATTGACATATATATGTAGCATAAGGCTTTAAGGAGTTAAAGAAATGGTTTTGAAAATTAATTTTAGTACATTTTACTTGGTAGATTGTGAGTGGATGTGAGCCAGGGAGGTCGTTCTTTGTTCCTGGTACTACTTAGGTATGTGGGAAACAGAGAATAAGTACAGACTGCTGAAGTGTTAAATGGGGGGAAAGCTTTTATTTCTACACGGAAGTTGGTGTTTAGTTACCAAGTAGTTTGAATGGGAGGGGTTTAGTGCTGTTGCAAAGAATAGAATGCTGAGCATATTGATAATTGTATATTAAATATATTCCATTATTATTATTACCTTCATAATTATACGCTATATGTCAGCCCAAAGAGGCGTTTTTCTACATTTTCTATCTTTATTTCAAGGAAAGCTGACTTTCATTCTGTTATATTCCAGTTTTGAGACAAAAAGTTTTTTCTTGTAAAATATATCCTGAACTATTACCTACGGTTTTTGTCAGTTTTCTTCAAAAAATAGATTTGCTTTAAAATCATAGTATAGGTAATGTTCTTCATGCAGAAAAGGATTCTGATGTGAAAATCTTGTTTTTGGACCATCAGCTTCTGTAATTGAGCTTTTAATAATTGTATATTAAATATTATTATTATACTTGATCGCTGTTTCCCGCGTCAGCGAGGTAGCGCCAGGAAACAGACGAAGAAAAAAAAAAAAATACCC
>JAYMFT010405941.1:0-18580 GCA_038088735.1 Panulirus argus | reverse complement strand
TATCCAACCGTAAGTGATCAATACAAATCCATATCCAACCTACGTGATCCATAAAAATCCATATGCAACCGGAAATCTAAATCTATATCCAAAAGTAAGTGATCCATAAAAATCTACACCTAACCGTTAGCGATTCATAATAATCTATATCCAACCGTTGGTGATCCAACCTTCAGCAAATCATAAATATACGCATCCAACCGTTAGCGATCCATAAAAACCAATATACAACAGTTAGCGATCAAGAAATATTTATTTCCAACCGTTAACAATCCACATTAATCTACATCCAACCGTTAGCAATCCATAAAAATCCATATGTAACCGCCAAAATGATCCGTAAGTCTATATTCAATCGTTAGTGACCATTAAATATTTATAACCTTCCATAAAAATCTTTATCAAACCGTCATTGCATCCAACAGTCTATGCAGATAAACCACAATGGAACACCTATTCACGAATATGCTGGTAGCCAAAAGGAAAGAGAAACACGAGGATTCGAGCGCTTTCGTGATATTTCACATCTTCAGGAATACAGAGAGAATGAACAAATGTTTTTAAACCTACATTTGCTCATTATCTTTGTATTCGTGATGTGAAATATCACGAAAGCGCTCGAATCTTCGTGTTTCACTTTCCTTGTGGCTATCAGCATATGACAATCTTTACGAAGCTGCTGGCGAACCACAAATTCTTTTTTAAGAAACGCCAGGCTCACGTTCTACAATATTAGTTCCCACATTCTCACAGAGACAATTCAGTAGCGACATTTTTGGCTTCTCCAGACTCTTGTAAGCTGGAACACTCACTCGCTAAGCACGCCAGGTGTTTGTCTTGTTGGTCAACACTCGATCCACCACAGTTTGGATTACTTAAAATCCTGTGCTGATGAACCTGCAATAATCATTTTGTTATCCAAACTAAGGATAATATAAAAAGCCAATTAACGCTAATCCAAATTATTCATACATCAGTTAACCAGAATATAGTGTTAATCAAACCATTTGTTACCCTGGGTATCAGATTAGCGAAATTCTGTATGGCTTAATAAAAACCCAGTTATTCAGAACAATAAAGAAGGGAAGAAGCCCATCCACACTTGGGTGAGGTGCCTGCACTACACACACAACAATCGTTAGGAACTAGAGAGGGAAACACTAGACAGTTGCCAATTACCTTTATCTCGCTCCCTCTCGGCTCTCATCTGGAGATATATGAAGCCCACGTGGGCCCCCTCAATGGTGTCCGAAGCCTCCACGTCCATTTCTCACTCACGCCTTCCTTCTCAACCACACGTAGGCGATTTCTGACACACGTTTGGTCACACGGAGGTGCCTGTTCGTCATTTTTCCCTTCACTCTTGCCTTCAAAGTCTTCCCTGTTTTCTCTTGATAATTGAAGGGAGACCTTTTGCTTTTGCTATATTTTCTAGAACAATCTAACAGATTTCATACGCTGGTCATTCAAATTCGTTCTGACATTAACACTGCTAAGGCTAACTGTTCATCAACGGCCTCCTTATTAACCGTTCTAAATGCATTTTTATCTGTAACTACAATATTCCTTTTAGGTAACAACAATTTCATAAAACTAAGCACATTCTAAATCAGAATGACTCTGATGATCAGTCTTTCAAAGCCAGAAGTTGTCCAAAGCCTATGCTCTATAATGGTTCAAATCAAGATGATGTGGGCCATTTCATCCCACTTCCGCACCGCGGTGTGATTTAAACGCACCCAGCTTTACCCACCATTATTTTCTATCATTATCAGCAGCCTGTTTCCGGTTTTATGTCGGTTCCACTAAGCTAGTCAACAGACAGGTGCTACGTATCGGTATGCTAACTTAAAACACTCGGCTTAAAGATCAATTGAACTTGTTTTGCTAGACTTTGCTACATAAATTCACTTTCAACCCCTTGACGAAAACAGCATTAGGTATTATGACCTGGCCTTTCGCCTGACCTGACCCCTATGGATCAGTCACTGGCTACGCCATCATACCTAAGGGTCATACGGTCGTGTTCATGTGCAGGGAGTTAATCGGTTTTGTTTGCACGCTTCCGAGACAAGCGAAATATCTTCAAATTATTAATTCTTCAATACATCCCAATCATTGTCCCCTACAAAACCTTAATGGACATCACTCCATCTTTCACTTATGCCAAACTATAATCTTTAGTGGGGATGTAATTGCTCTTGCCAAACTATAATCTTTAGTGGGGATGTAATTGCTCTTGCCAAACTATAATCTTTAGTGGGGATGTAATTGCTCTATCAGAATTTTAACCCTTGTCAGGGATGTACCGCACCGACCTTACTGAACCGATGCGTTAACGGGTTACTGGACAGAAACGGACCGACCGACTGGCTGGACGGCTACTGCAGGAGACACGCACGATGGACCTATTGTTTACATCTGCCGCCCGCTGACTCAAGCGAGCGTCCGATATACTTGTTTTTCTCTTCTTTTTGACAAGAGTGTATTTAAGTACCGACTGTTGGTGTAATCAATTTTATCTCATATAATATATATGTACAGTTTTGCCTACGAGGAGTAATGGGAAGCTATTGTAAAAATGCATAACAGTTTAGTTGTAGCGTTAGTCATCGTGCCACATATTTTCATGATTACTTCGATGGCTATAGTTATGGTCTTGAAGTTTTCATGTCCATAATTAATTCCACGTTTCCCAGAATTTTAACATTGATACCGAAATGCCTGTCCAGCGAGGCTGCTAACTTTTAGACATCATAATGCAAGGCGAAATATTGTCTGTCACAAGTACGTAAACGGCCAGCCAGTACTTTCACCTAAGTGAAGACCATGAAACATGGAAATCATTTAAACATGAAAAACTCAATACCATGAAATGATTTCTATATATGAAGGAGTAGCCATGCACCGGCATCGAGCACAGTTGTATAAACATCCAGGTGTATAAACATCAATTACGCTCAGGTGTAACCGTTAGCTACAGGTGTCTGGCATCACATGTGTGTGTGTTCCTGCCTCGTTCGCCTGACCTATATGACGCACAGATCCCTCTAGCGAACTAAAAACTTATACTAATTAATTTAACGTATCGTTAACGGAGGTATCCTGTCAACGAATTTCAGTTCCTTCGTTTTAACGCAATGCCGCTGAGCAAAGAAAATTGATGATATTTAACAAAAATGGAAATAAATAATATCTCGTATCTCAATCTGTCGGCCGTATCTGCTTCAGTTACATTAAATATTACAAACACTAAATTCATTCCTGCCTATAAAGACCTGATTAGCTAGAGTAATGATTTTTGAACAATCACTTTAAAACTAAGACACGACCTCAGTTTAATCGAATCATCACGGTACGAGCGAGTCAGGATATAGTCGTCACTTGTTGCAGTAAATCTTTACAGTCGTCTCCGAAATCGCCTTCCTTCTGATGAAAGATTACCCCGTAGACCCAGCGTCCAGCCTTGTCGTCTGCCTCCTGCTAGTCTCGTGGTCGGTCCACTCATACAAACACACGACACGTAATATTCACGCGAGGGACAAAATTTACCGCCAAACACAAGCACACGTCCGCCGGCTTGTCAGTACAGCGTCTGCGGACTAGTTCATCAACGTCAGTGGTTAACCCCAGCACAGACCAACCCCACTACACACAGTTCCACCAGATGTACTGATGGAGGTTGAGCGCGGCGGCGGCTGCCTGATCGTTGGGGTCGCTTTGGACACTGACGTGGTGGAAGCTCCGCCCTCTTTTTCTCTCCCCCCCCATCCTCACGCCCCCCCCAAACTCCCACACGAGGCAACCCCTCCCCCATCATCCCCACCCGACTCTCCCCCTCCCCTCAACCGCGAGGAAAACGCGCTAAAAGCAATCGAAGGAATGACGCGTTACATTCTGCCAGGTTGTTCCGTGTTGCCTATGTGGGTCAGGGGGGGCTGTTGTTTCTCTCTGTGGGTGGTGAAGTTAGGCAGGTGACTGGGGGGGGGGGTCGTCCCAGTTCACCTGATGGACGACCACTTTCGCTCGGGGTGGCATCATCACCATCGCCCGCGTCCTACAGTAAATCTTATCATCATCATCAGCCATTTCCCTCATTATGCTAATGAGTTAAACTTCATGTTGGACGTAAAACCTTGTTACCTCCCGTCGGGTCTTGAGGTGTCCTTCACTTCCTGATCAATTCCGTGAGCACGACGGTGCGACCCTTCAGCACGGCGGTGCCAATTCTCTGAGCAGAACGGTACTGACATTTGAGCGCGACGTATGATGACCTGGCACTATTACCCTAACCTCTCCTCGGGTCAGGTCAGAAGCCAGGTTATGACCCCCACGGGCACTACCGCTCTGACACACACACACACACACACACACCACTACTCTGACAGCAACCCGTGCCAAAGGATTTCCTGACGTGTGCATGACATTAACCATAATGAATCACAATTGCCAATAATGAACAAGAGGAGGAACTGGTTCTCGAATGAGGTACGTGAGGGTGAGAGGATGGAGTAGAACAGAGGTCAACAACAGAGGTCGTCTGTACAGGTTCAACACGTGTATCGTCGACCACATACTCGGATTCGAAAACCGGATATGCTCCTGGGGTATAACTACGTAGCTAAGTATGAAGATATAGCCAAAAGTCATTACGTTTGGGTATGATTAATGCTAACCATTATATAGTGGAATGTTGACGATAATCTTGGTGTATATGTATGTTTGTCGGTATGAATATATACAGAGTTCACATGTGTATGTTTAGAACCAAACACAAGTTGAAGAATGGTAATCGTATTTAAACACGATGTTCTCATCTGACGGCAAGCCTCAGACGAGGCCAGCCGACGCCTGGTGGAGCTGGTCTCGTCGCCTGAGGAGTTACCAGAAGGAATGGAAGAAAAAAGATACTCTGCCACAGGTCTCCAACAAGAAAGAGATTGTGTGCCGTTCCTGAGACCACTGTCATGCTGGCCTCATGGCAGTCATTTCAAAAGAGGACTCCCTCTACAGCCATCTCTACTCACGAATCTACATCCAAATTCATATATGTAACGACTTTCCATGACGCAGCGCCGTCTCCCCCTCCAGTGAGACTCCAGCAAACCACAACTAAAAGCCAGTCACAATGGCTCGAGTGATGGCTGACCCTTGACCTCAGTGATGCTCACGTGACCCACACGACCCCTCACACCACCACTACCAAGTTCTTCGAGACCTTATCTGGGTCACACTCATCCCAAGCATAATTCCCCGGGACCCAGATAATGTCGTAGGAGCCGAAGACATTGTTAGCAATATCCTTAATATTCTATGATCCTTAGGTACCAAAGACATTTTAAACAAAAGATTTCTAACTGACAGTAAATGATTGTTCATATCCCATCAACCAAACTCATTATTTTCGCTTATGATGATAATATGCTACATTTCCCGTGTTTGTGATGTGAATATTTTACATTCACTGTATCTATGATGTTAGTTAGTGACGTTTCCTGTTTTTTGAAAGTCAGTATTTTACATTTGTTTTATTTATGATGCCAATATGAAAACTATGGAAACAAAGTAACAATTTCCTGTAACGACTGCTTGAAGGAAACGAGGCACTAATTTTCTCCATGAAAATCTTTCCTCACAACTTTGTTTACAAGAAAGGATACGGCACAGGCAAATACATGCCCCCACTGGAGACCAACTTGGTTGATACGACAAATTAGTAAAAATACATCGTAATACAACATACAGTAGTATGCAGTGGGGATCAATGTGAGCTGCCCAGGTTCTCATAAACCTGGCTATTGCAAGTGGAAATGTTGGGTAATGGAAAGAGGAAAGACGGAAGAGAATTCGCCTTGATGCAAATACACTCGACCTCTCCTGTTCCACAGCTTTTGACTTCCCTCCCTTGTTTACAAGGAGGGAGGGGTTAAGTGTGCACACACAGCCTCACCCCACGACCAGTGTGAGGAAGTAAATGATTTGCCTCACTACATTAATCCACGAGTTGAAGCACTAGGCAATAACCCATCAGTTGACAGATGAGAGAATGTACAGCTACCATCATGAACTGGGAGCCGCAGGATGTCAGGCTTGGCATCCTCCGTGACTTCCTACCATCCTCACAGTCCTCAGGGAGAGGCTCATCCATCCTCTTCCTCTGCACCCCCTCCCTCCTGCCCCTCGCTTCCTCTGACATCCTCCCGAGCCGTTCCCGCTCCTCTCATCCCGCCACCACCTTCCTCCTCGCTTCCTCCCTGGCTTTTAACGAGTCAATAAACGCCACAATAACAAAGACTCGCTGCGCTTCTGGTGTGAGATCCCATCCCTTCGTCAGGGGGTCGAGGACCCACTGTCCTGTGCGGGCTTTTGTTTCCAACGCTTCCTAAAGACATGGGATTCCATCGCCCACACGAGACTTGCGTTCATTTCTTTGCGATGGATCCTGAAGCACGGACTATCTTACATACAAAAATGCACATCATAGAACCTTATGTAGTTTTACAAAAACATATAAATATCCACAAGATAATCATTAGAGTGAGAGCCACGGAATGGCTGAAACGGTGTCCTTCCTGGACGGGCAGAGGATGGAAGACCGTCCTGTCCTGCGTACAACTGACCCGTCGCTGCTCCCTTATCAACACGAGAGAGGCAAAAAATACGTACTTGCGGCCCGCCATTCATACAGCACACACAGCATATGTACTCATTATACTCCAAATACACACACACACACACACACACACACACACACACACATATCCGTTAAATACATCTGCAACACACACACACACACACACACACACACACACACACACACACACACGTGATCTAAAGGTGAAACAGGCGACCTGTGGCCCTAGCAACGATAGCGCCTTCTTCCCCACAACATCTGAGTTGCCAAAACGGAAGTGGGAGCTGGCAGCAGCCACCCATCATCCTCCCCCAGTGTTGCCAAACCTGCGTGAGACCGCAACACGCACGCTGAAACTGGATTCGATTCTTCTCTCATACGTAGCAACTGAGGCCGTAAATAGACAGGTAGAAGCCCCATTCGCTGTGATGCCTCGAGGGGCTGGGGGGGGGGGGGGGTGTCCGACTCCTGCTGCGGATCAGTCGGTGTTCGTATCGCAACGCACCTTAACAGCTATGACGCAATATCGCAGTTATTTTAGTCGGGATGATCTAAAGTCGAGTTTTTATTGTTGTTAAGTCTGAGGTAAAACCACCGGAAACAAGGCGGGGTAAAGGATGAAGGAGAGGACGTGAGATTAGGAAGAGGAAATAACAAGGGAAGCTGTCCACCCAGCGGAGGCCACGTGACACGTTATGAAGTAGTTATTGTTCGTTCCTTATATGTTCCCCGTGAGCACGAAGGTAGGACCCCTGAGCACGTCGGTAGGACCCCTGAGCACGACGGTAGGACCCCTGAGCACGTCGGTAGGACCCCTGAGCACGACGGTAGGACCCCTGAGCAAGAAGGTATGACTCCTGAGCACGTCGGTAGGACCCCTGAGCACGACGGTAGGACCCCTGAGCACGACGGTAGGACCCCTGAGCAAGAAGGTATGACTCCTGAGCACGTCGGTAGTACCCCTGAGCACGACGGTAGGACACTGAGCACAACGGTAGGACCCCTGAGCACGTCGGTAGGACCCCTGGGCTCGTCGGTAGAAACCCTGAGCACGACGGTAGGACCACTGAGCAAGAAGGTATGACTCCTGAGTACGTCGGTAGTACCCTTGAGCACGACGGTAGGACACTGAGGACGACGGTAGGACCCCTGAACACGTCGGTAGGACCCCTGATCACGACGGTAGGACCCCTGAGCACGTCGGTAGGATCCCTGAGCACGACGGTAGGACCCCTGAGCACGTCGGTAGGACCCCCGAGCACGACGGTAGGACCCCTGAGCACGACGGTGGGACCCCTGAGCACGACGGTAGGACCCCTGAGCATGACAGTAAGACCCCTGAGCATGTCGGTAGGACTCCTGAGCACGACGGTAGGACCCCTGAGCACGACGGTAGGACGCCTGAGCACGTCGGTAGGACCCCTGAGCAGGACGGTAGGACGCCTGAGCACGTCGGTAGGACCCCTGAGCAGGACGGTAGGACCCCTGAGCACGTCGGTAGGACCCCTGAGCACGATGGTAGGACCCCTGAGCACGACGGTGGGACCCCTGAGCACGATGGTAGGACCAATGGGTAACACTGCGGCTGGACTTGACCTGATCCTGTCCCGTGGGTTCGGGTTCAGTGCCAGGCAATCATTCACAAAGGTTGTCCAAGTTGTACTGAAGGGCTGTACTGTCGTTTTTAATACATTATAACATTCATATTGATCACGTAGTTGTTGGTTCAATTGTAGATGAAAGAAAATGAGAAAATTTTATGGCGTAACACATCTACCTCCGTTTTCTGTTACAGCGGTAACTCGATAATATTTATGTACAATTGCATTATTTATTTGAAAACAGAACGAGACACCATATAAGTAATAGATGTAAGAATTATTGTTATGGGAAATGACAGAGGAAAAAAGAAGCCATGTCTGTTGTAATGTGAGGGGAGGATGGGGGACTCCTGCCGCTGGGAGCGCTAAGAGATGGGACGCGCGTGACCCAGCGCTGGCATACACCTCCACACCAACCCATCAACACACAGGCCTGACTGCACAAACACACACCCAGAGAGAGAGAGAGAGAGAGAGAGAGAGAGAGAGAGAGAGAGAGAGAGAGAGAGGAACTGATTTTTATCGAAAAACTTCTTAAATACAATTAAAAATTTGATTAAATTCTTTCGGGTTATAAGAACAGAATTAAACACATATGTACTACCGACCGTATAAAAAAAGTATGTTCACAGACTAAATTGTTTTATAAATCAAAACCGAATAATTTCATATCGTCTTGATATGAACCATATATATATATATATATATATATATATATATATATATATATATGAGGAGGCGCTCAATAATTTGACAGTTCTAAAAATTTGAAATTCAGGAAAATTCTTATCAAGAAAAAAAAAAAACATGGAAGCACCGTTAGATCCACCGTAAACTTGATTTGAGACAGTAATCCCAAGCATAACAAAGCAACATGTACGGATCAAGCCCACAGCCACGGTACGGAATGTCGGAGGAAGGCGATCGACTTAGGTTTACCAGAGGTAAGAACAAGACACAACAGTGTGTGAATATGGAAGGAAAGAAAACACTGACGAGAATCAATAAAAAGCTAAATGTGAGATGAAGAAGAAGTAGGGGGATGACAACAGAGACTGGGGAGAGGTACCAACAGAAGATGGGAGGCGGCTACGTAGAGAAGGAAAAAAAATATATGGAAGAGGAATTTGTGAAGAGAAACCCACGGAAAAAAGAGTAAGAGATGTGTGTGGACGATCAGCGAGAGAAAATGGAAGACGGGGTCGTGAGAAAGCATCACGAAAGAGGAAGGAAGGAGTGACTATGGAACACACTCACCCAGCTCCTGCCGCGCCTCTCCATGCACCAACAATGGTTCGTCCCGCACCGCACATTCCTCCCTCTTGATCTTCTTTGGGCGACTGTCGTTTTTTTCATCCTTTGTCCTTTTAGTTTTCTTTTTACGGCGCGGACTCCCTTCTTTGTTCGGCTTTGACTCACTCCGCGTGTGCAGTGCGCTGGGTTCCGTCGAGAGCGGCACAAGTGACAGACTAGGATGAGTAGCACCTGGAGGTACTGCCGTCACCCTGATGTCTGACGAGTCATCGGACGTCGATACTGATGGCTGAGGCGGCTTTACCGAGATTGTGACTCTAACTTCGAAGGAGGTGTCTGGACTGGATACATGCACCCCTTGGCCAAGGATACAACTTTGGCTTGAGGACACTTTAGCCATCAGAGGCTTTAGCATTTCAGTTGGTGGCGGTGACGTCTGCGAAGCAGTTTCCTGGAAGTCGAAGTCTAACTTCTCTTGACGTTCAGCAGTGACCCTGATCCCCAGCTTCCTTTTCTTTGTGGGTATGGATCGTGCATCCCCTTCCTCTTGTTGCCTTTTGCTGGTATCGGTATGAGACACGGGAGGCACCGTTAACCCCTGTCTTTCCATGTGCGCGTCCAGGGACACACTGTGAGGCTGGGGAGTCGAGGTCCTTGGAAATTTAGACTCAAGAGCAGCGTCACGTCCATGAAGAGGTGATTTATTCTCCTCTTCCTCCCAAGTGATGGCGTCAAAAGACTGGGTCATGACGCCTGAGGCCTCAGATGCGACGGGAAGACCTTCGAACTGCTGTTGTAGATCTTTCCTGGCTTCTGCACTTTCCAGTTCAAACACCCCGAACTTCGAGGCAGGAGTTTGAAGCAAGCCTTTATCTAATGGAACTGGCGGAGGTGTGTAGCGCGGAGGAGAGACCTCGTCCTTGTCTACCACATTGAAGTTGATAACCCGAGGCACACATTCCTTACTTTCCATTGTTTCCCCAGCGTGCGAAATAGCCATTGACTCGACGTTGCCCTCAAGGAGATCTGGCAAAGGCGACTTCGTTGTCCCCACCAGTGGTGGCTTCTGGGAGGTTGAAGATGATGAGACTGTCAGGTGTGCTGAGGTTGTACCTGTGAGGCGTGGTGAAGATGACTTTGAGAGGTGAGACGGAGACTCCACTGGAGAAACCTTTGGGTGCTGTGGTAGGAGAGCCTCTGGTGGCTCTGTTAGGCAAGCCTCTAGAAGCTGTGTCGAAGAGACCTCTAAGATCTGTGGCGAGGAAGCCTGTCCGAGCTGTTCTGAGGTATCAACGAAATGTGTTGCAGAAGCATCTGCAAGGGATGTTGGAGAAGCCTCTCCCAACTGTGTTAAAGACCCTTGTGGGTGCTGTGCTGTAGACATGTCCAGGTGCTGTGATGGAGAAGCCTCCAGACGATGTCCCCAGTCTAAGAAATCTGTTGGAGGTGGGTGACGTGGGGGTGGGGGAGGCACTTGTGGTATCTCAATCCTCTTCAGCTCATTCAAGAGCTGCGGGAGAGACCTATCTGCAAGGGATGAGAGAGCTTCTTGGTGCTGCAATGGAGAAGCCTCCAGAAGCTGTGGAGGAGAAGCCTCTCGGAGTTGTGTTGAAGAAGCGTCTGCAACACGTCCAGAAACCCCAAGGATTTTCGTTGGAGAAGCCTTCGAGAGCAGTGTTTGAGAAACACTAGAAAGACCTGGTGGGGAAGCCACTCGGACCTGTGTTGGAGGTGCCTCTGGTAGCCGTGTTGGAGAAGATTGCAGCTGTGTAGGAGAATCTTTCAGAAGAAAGTGTGGAGTCGTCTTCTTGCGATGTGTTGGTGGTGGTCGTCGAGGGGGTGGAGGAGGCACTTCCGGGATCTCAAGCTTCTCCAGCTCAACTAACAGCTGTGTTGGAGAAGTTTGCGGGAGGTGTGGTGGAGGTGCCTCTATGAGCTGTGTTGAAGACACCTCTGAATGCTGTACTGGAGAGTCGTGAGGGAGCTGTGATTGTGTAGTTTCTGGAAACTGTGTTGGAGAAGCCTTTGGGGCCTGTGGTGGAGAAGCCTTTGGGATAAGTGTTGGAGAAGCATTTGAATTTTTTTTCGGAGAGGCCTTTTGGGCCTGTGTTGGTGAAGCCTTTGAAACTTGCGTTGGAGAAGCCAGTTGGTCACGTGCTGGGGAAGCATCCGACAGTTGTGTCAATGACGCACTTGGGGCAGGTGCTGAAGCTTGCGGGAGCGTCGCTGGGGATGTATTCTGCAGATGCCTTAGCCAGGACTCCAGCAACACTGATGGCAGTGCTTCTAGAGGATGTGCTGGAGACGGATCCGGCGGCTGTGGTGAAGAAGTCTCTGGTCCTTGTGTTATGCAAGACTCCAACAATGGTGGAGAGTCCTTCATGAAGTACACTGGGGAAGTCCTCAACGCGTGTGTTGGAGGTGGTCGTCGCGGAGGTGGAGGGGGGACTTCCGGGATCTCCAACTCTTCCAGCTTAGGCATAAGTTTTATTGGAGATCCATCCAGGCTTAATGGTGGAAGAGCCTCCAAGAGTGGTGATGGACGTCCTTCCAGGAGGTTTGCAGAAGTAGTGCCCTGAAACTGTGCTGGACAAGCCTCCAACAACGACGTTGGAGGTGGTCGTCGCGGGGGTGGAGGAGGCACTTCCAGGTTCTCCATCGTCTCCGTTGGAGACTCACTCCTGATCAGCGTTGGTGAGGGTAGTGTTGAAGACATCTCTGGACACTGTGTTGGGGAGGCTTCCAAATATTTTGCTGGAGATGTCAAATGATGCACTGGAGGGGGACACCGCGGGGGAGGGGGAGGCACCTCCGGGATCTCCATCCTCTCCAGTTCGTCTAGGAGGCACCTTGGAGACCCATCTGGATGTAGCTCAGACTCGGCCACTAGATGTGGTGGAGATGCTTTCAAGAACTCCTTAGAAGCCTCCGATACATGTGAGGGAGATTCCTTTCCGAGCTGTGTTAGAGAATCTCCAGCAAACTGTCTTGGTGGCTTCCTTGAGTACTCTGTGGTAGAAGTCCCCGACAAGAGGGTTGGAGACATCCTGGGAAGCTGTGATGAAGAAGAGTCCAGAAGTTGTGTTGAAGAAACGTTCATCTTTGGTGGAGAAACCTTTGGTGGTTGTCGACGAGGAGGTGGGGGAGGAGGCACTTCAGGTATCTCCATTTTCTGTCGTCCCGTCAAGAGATGTGATGCAGAAGCCTCCAGGAGCTCTGTTAGGGATGCCCCTAAGAGGTGTGCAGAAGCCTCTGGAGACATCTTTGGGATTGACATAGATTTATCTCCGGGCACAACTGGGGATGTTTCTCGTGGATAGCCAGAGTGCTGTGCTGAAGACGTATCCAGAAGCTCGCTTTGTATCGAAGATGCTTCCATGAAGTATGGAGGCGCTTCTGAGAGCTGAGCTGGAGGCGGGTGTCGTGGGGGTGCTGGAGGAACCTCTGGCATCTTCATTTTCTCCAACTCATCGCATATCTGAGAGACTCGCCGCCATGCCTCGCGGCCAGCGTCTCCACCATCACGCAGCGGCTCCTGCCGGAGTGCCACTGGAACTTTCTGTACTGCGGGAGGCCGAGACGCCACTTCTCTCGCTCTAGGTCCTGCCGAGCTCGACAGAAGCCCCTGCACTGGCTCTCTGAACGGATAGTCCAGCTCAGGTAAACTGGACAGTGACTCGGATGCTCGGTAACTGGAGGACTCCTGTGCTGGTGGTGTGAGTGTACAGTCCAAAGCTTCTGAAGTGGATAGAGAGTCAGTTGCTGGGGAACTTGTGGATTCTTGAGCTGGTGATACATGTGGGTGGTCCAGTCCCGCCGGACTGGGTGGCAATTCAGACTCGTCTGAACTTGCTACCGACTCGCAGTCTTGTGAACTCGACAGACACTCTGACACAGACTCGAACACCGGCGAACTGCGTGCTGATTCATACTGCGAATTGGAGGACGACTCTGACGCCGGCGAGGTGGAGCGAGACCCCTGTAATGACGAGTAGCAAGTGGACTCTGATGTCTGTGATCGTGACCAAGACTGTGGTGCCAGTGACCTCGTTGTAGGGACCATCACTATTGACCCTGGCGGAGGTTCCAATACTGCTGACCAAGGCCGAGTCGCCAAAGACCCGAGTGGAGGCCGAGATATTGCAGTCCTTGAGTTACACTCCAGAACAGAGGATGTGCATAAAGGCTCGGATGCTGATGACAGTGATACCACCGTGGCTTCCAGAGATGTTGTTAGTTCCTGGTAGGATGCTGGATCTTGACTCTGAGACGAGGAGAGTGGTGTGCGTGTAGCGGGTGAGGAGCTGAGATGCGACGCCCTCATCTGACAAGAAGACACCGAGCTCCAGGGAGCAGTCACCGTACTGTCAGTAGGTGTCGTCGCGTTCCTGAAAGACGTCATTGTATTCTGAGGAAAAGTCATCGTACTCTGAGATGACATCGTGCTCTGAGGAGTCATCTTCCCCTGAAAAGATGACATCGTGCTCTGAGGAGTCATCGTCCCCTGAAAAGTTGACATTGCGCTCTGAGGAGTCATCGTCCTCTGAAAAGTTGACATTGCGCTCTGAGGAGTCATCGTGTTCTGAGGAAAAGTCATCGTGCTCTGGAAAGATGACATCGTGCTCTGAGGAAAAGTCATCGTGCTCTGAGGAGTCATCGTCCTCTGAAATGATGACATCGTGCTCTGAGGAAAAGTCATCGTGCTCTGAGAAGTTGACACCGTGCTCTGGAAAGTTGACATCGTGCTCTGAGGAGTCATCGTCCTTTGAAAAGATGACATCGTGCTCTGAGGAAAAGTCATCGTGCTCTGGAAAGTTGACATCGTGTTCTGAGGAGTCATCGTCCTCTGAAAAGATGACATCGTGCTCTGAGGAAAAGTCATCGTGCTCTGAGAACTTGACATCGTGCTCTGGAAAGTTGACATCGTGCTCTGAGTAGTCATCGTGCTCTGAAAAGATGACATCGTGCTCTGAGGAGTCATCGTGCTCTGAGAAAAAGATGTTGAGCTCTGAAGGGATGGTACTGTGCTCTGAGATGAGACACTACTCTGAGGAGACGAAATCCAGGTCTGAGACGATGCCCAGCTTTGAGGGTCCGACTCCCGGGTCTCAGGCAAGGGGGTGCTCATTGTCCTGAGAAGTCTCTGAGCAGGTGGAGGAGGAGGGGGGCAAGAGGGTCTCTTAACGCTACCAATTCTCGGTCCGGACTTTGGTCTTGAGGTCGCTCTCTCGCTCGGGCTTCTCTTCCCCACGCTTGACGCAGCGCACGGCGAAGCTTGGACCTGCGGTTCCCTGGGTGGCAAAACGTCGTGTTTGGGTTCCTTTGGCGGCACAACGTCGATCGCGCATTCCTTTCGTGAAAAACCTTCACCCTTGACTCCTTCTGGAGGCAAAATTTCCACCACAGGTTGCAGTGGCGGTAACACGTTAGCCCCGGGTCCCTTCCCGGGGAAGTCATCCACTTCAGGTTCCTGTGGTGGCAAACTTTCAGCCATGACTTCCCCTGGTGGCAGAACTTCATCTGTGGGTTCCTCTGGAGGCCTTTGTGTGACAGCTGATTTCTTCGGAGGCGAAACATCCACCTCGAGTTCTTTGGATAGTAAAATATCGACCTTCATATCTTCAGGTGATAAGACATCGATCTTGGGATTCTTCGGCGGCAACACCTCAGCCTCTCGTTTCTTCAGCGGCAAAACTTCGCCCCCGAATTCTTTCGGCGGCAGAACCTCACCCTCGAGTTCCTTCGGCGGCAAAACTTCGACCTCGACTTCCTTCAGCGGCAAAACCTCGCCCTCGAGTTCCTGCGGCGGCAGAACCTCACCCTCGAGTTCCATCGGCGGCAGAACCTCGCCCTCGAGTTCCTTCGGCGGCAGAACCTCACCTTCGACTTCTTTCACCGGCAAAACCTTGCCCTCGAGTTCCTGCAGGGGCAGAACCTCGTCCTCGAGTTCCTTCGGCGGCAGAACCTCACCCTCGAGTTCCATCGGAGGCAAAACTTCGACCTCGACTTCCTTCGGCGGCAAAACCTCGCCCTCGAGTTTCTGCGGCGGCAGAACCTCACCCTCGAGTTCCATCGGCGGCAGAACCTCGCCCTCGAGTTTCTTAGGCGGCAGAACCTCGCCCTCGAGTTCTTTCGGCGGCAGAACCTCGCCCTCGTGTTCCCTCGAAGGCAAAACTTCACCTTCGAGTTCCCTAGGCGGCAGAACCTTGCCTTCGAGTTTCTTCGGCGGCAGAACTTCGACCTCGACTTCCTTCGGAGGCAGAACCTCGTCCTTGAGCTCCTTCGGCGGCAAAACCTCGCCCTCGAGCTCCTTCAGAAGAAGAGATTCGTTACTGAGATCTCCTGGTGGCAAAATGTCGAACTTGTTTTTCTTTAACGGCAGAATTTCGAACTCGTGTAGCCTTGGTAGAGCCTGCCACGAGATGCTATCCAGGCTCGTCTCAAGATAAGGTTTTATTACTGTCTCTTCATAGCCTTCCATCTCACTGGCCTCGAACTCACCGTCTCTCGCGTGCATGTTATCGTGTTCGGTCTCCCTTGGGATCGCGAGTTCGATGTCCGTTGGCATGCTACTGACCTCGATCTCTGCTGCCGAACTATCGCGCTCCATCTCTGCTGCCAACGCAACAAGCTCTTCCGATGACGAGTCAACTCTGTCGATCCTACTTGTTGAGATATTAGTGTCACTGTCTTCAAAAATTGACGATGGTATCGAGTCTTCGGTATGCCTGTGACCTGCGTCTTCAGAGAGTTCAGAAAACTTATCCTCAGACTCTGTGTCGTTCATGGCTTCGACCATTCTCCGGTACGAGGTGCGGGAGATCCGGCCACACCCCCAGTCCTCGTGTGAGGTTAGGGAACTGCTCGGTTCAGGTGTCCGGCCGCCTGACACTTCATCCACGTTAACATGGTCCTCAGGGGTGGAATCCCTATCCATCGGGTATTCCTGTGGAGGGCTTCCCTGGCTATCGTGTTCTTGGGGGAAGTTTGTGTGGGTAACAACCTCTTCCACGAACTCCTCGTGATACATAACTTGGTTGGTTGTGGAAGTGATGCCCATTCTGTACATAGCCCCATCGTCCGTTTTCTCTTCAGCTACGAAAATCTCTTCTTGCCACTCCTCTTTCACGATCCCTCCGCCTCCTTCGTCGTCTGCCCCAGGGTACCTCATCTCTGCTCCGGCAGGAGGATGAACCAGGAGTTCCTTCAGCGCCCTCGTCTCTCGCTGCATAGTATACAAGTTCTCCTCTATGGAAGTCAGGGCCGCAATGCCACCATCTTCCGCATCTTCATATCCACATCGGTTGGCTTCCAAGACAGTGACCTGACAATCCTCCAAACTGCCTTCCGAGCTCGTGTCTGATGCATTGGCATCATCCTCGAGGTCTCGTGTACCCGAATCGAGGTCGAATTCAAGGTCCCTCACATTCTCGAGGGCGAAGTCGATGGGGGGCTTCCACTCCAACCCAGAGGTGGAGAGGAAGCTGGTCTCTCTCCACTGGCTAGCCATGGCCTATAAAACTAACATGACTCGTTCACTTCACCTTTACGCCTACAACAAATGTGTATGACACTCATCACTCTCTGTGTTACTTTGCCCAAGTGGTGCACATATATTGCTATTTTCTGAGGCAAAGATTTGCTTAAAAAAAAAATTAAAATCACATTTTCAGGTCTAACTTACATATATTCGTAACTTTCACAGATCATCTTCGAACCAGTAATTGAATGTATCCCACAGCACAACATAAAGGCAGACGTGCAATAAGTCTTAACTGTGAACCCGCCAGCGGTACACAGGGAGTGAGTGAGTCACACCTGCACGGGAACACCTGCACCACTAATGAGCCCACACAACTCTGGCTCACCTTACTCCACAACTCTAGTTTCCACATGACACAGGCTCTCACCCCCGAGGCCTTGCGTCTAGAAATCACAAATCCTTATCAATATTTAGTGGCCGACAATTGCAGCTGATAAATAATTTTCAGTTAACACACGTATGACACTCGACTGTTTCACGTAAGTACTTTCCAGGTCTCTGGCCACAATGTGCACAGTGCTCGTTACTTCCTCGGGGCCACAGTAGTACTCACTGTTGTCAGTGGCCACAGCTTGAACTTCAAATGTTGGCAACGGGCGGAGAGCTACCGTCGCCACGCTGATGTTCCACTTACTGAAGAAAATCATCAAATGTCAGCCAACTGAACCTTTGCCATTACCAACGTCCACTGATCCAATACACCCCGTTTATAATGCACTTATAAGCCACCATCTTATACACGCACGCACACAGAGCTTCACTTCTGGTGCAACCATTTCCCATATGTATTTAGACAATATAAGATGTACACAACACGTGACCAGCCCACCACTGCATCTCCAGTACCACTGTGGAGAAAGAGACAGACACGGAGGGTGTGGTGGGTAGGCTTGGTGTGGTCCGGACAAGGACTGCCTCCCGCTGTTCCGTCTACCATGGGAGCTGATGATTATGTACCATCACGTCACCCAGCCCCTGCTTGGCATGGCGATGATGCCTTATCTCAGCTGCGTTCGAATCCCCTCATGACGCCGTCCGACTCAGCCACACCGGCCCGCAGTTGCAGTAGTTTCGTGTGGCGAATGGCATCCCAGCCCGCATGTTGATCCCTGGCAGGTACCGTCTCCACTGCACCCTCACCGCTTCAAGACCTTCCCGAAGAAGGTCACCAAGTTAAACTAAAAGGGGGCGTGACCAGCCACGACCCCTTACATTCCTTTATCTAATCCTGACCGAACACCATCCTAATCTGAATTCCGTACTGATACCGTTTGCCGCTCGCCCGCTCGCCTGCACTACAAGTGAAAAAGAAAAGAGAACGTATGCACGCGTGTGTGTGTGTGTGTGTGTGTTGGTAATGCAGGAAATGACATGCACTCTGCTTTCAACACAGGAACCCCAAGGATTGTCATATATGGTACATACAATGACATAATACGTAATGTTGCATTTATCTCAACCTTTGTCTACATTGTGACAAAATATGAACGACAATAGGAGTATGCGATAGTAATGTAACAAAATATTCATAAATTTCAATAGATTAGG
>JAYMFT010405940.1:0-33773 GCA_038088735.1 Panulirus argus | reverse complement strand
CGAGATGCAGATCGAGTGAAAGAAGAGGGAGCAGAACTGAAAGATGTGGATGAATGCAGTGTTGAGTCATCAGCGTAGGAGTGCATTGGGTTACTTGTGGAAGAGAGAAACTCGTTGAAGAAAAGGAGAAAAAGAGTTGGCGACAGTACAGACCCTTGAGGGACACCGTAAGTGGGGACGCACTAGTGATGGGTTGGTGGGAACAGACGCTGGTGCTTAGATGGCGACATACTCCGGTGTCTAGTGGGAACACACACCGGGGTTGAGGAGGTGGGCCAAACGCCAGTAATAAATTGATGTGCAAACTTGTGGAGAGGTAATAGGGAAACTCTCCGGTGCAGGGTTAGTCGGGACGCTCGCTGGTATAGAGGAAGGGACAGACACCGACTCTGTGTTGGGAACACACGTCGGTGCTGAGGCAGTGACACACCGGTGCTCTGCTTTGGTGGGATCACACACTGATTCTCACTGGAATACACACTGGTGCTGGGGTGGAGCTATGTGCAGCGGCCCTGGGGTAAAGACACGCCGGTGGTGTTGAGGGGTCACACAACGGTACTGGGGTTGGGACATACGCCAGTGCTGGGATCGTGACACACTAGTGCTGGGGTGGAGTTACACACCATTGCTGAGACAAGGACTCCAATTGGTGTTGGGATGGTGACAAACTAGTGCTAGTACACAGCAAACACCGGTACTGGAGTGCGAACATATCTCGTTGCTGGGATGGAGGTACACACTTTTGTTATATAGGTCGGAACAGACACCGGTGTTACTATGGTGGGGTGCTGGAGTGAGGACGCACACATCGGTGTTGGGGTGTTTTGTTACATAATCCCAAGAACCTCCTTACGATTTCTTACAACTCCAAAGCTGCGCTACAGTCAGTAGCAGGGAGATGATGGACTCACTTGGAGTGAGAGGTTCTTCGCCAAGATTGTATTCCCTTCGTCTACCATGCCGAAGGTGAGTTTTCAGTCACGGTGTAACCTCATGCAGGCGATCCCCAGGAATGCCATGTTGGTGCTAAGATGGTGGAGACACTTACCGGTGCCTGGCTGGGGACACTCACCGATACTTAGTTGGGACCACAGGTCCAGAGGGGAATATCCACATTGGTTTACGGGTGAGGACAAAAGCCGGTGTTGGAATCATAAGGCACACACAAGTACTTGGATGAGGACACACATACTGGTGCTGTGTTGAGAACATACTCCAAGGCTGGTGTGGGACCTCACATACCGGAGGTAGGGTTTACATCAGTTTACGTGGGAAAGACAGACAACAGGAGGCCTGATTGACCCGCGACTGGGTAGTGGAACGCACTAACATACCAGTCCCGTGGTGGGGACACGCCAGACCTGAAGTAAGAACGCACGCCATTGAACAGATGGGGACACACCAGTGCTAGGATGAGGACACACACAAATACAGGAGTGGAGACAAACACTGGTTCTAAGCGGGAGAAACACAGGGGTGCTGGGGTGGTGACACAAAGGTTCTGGGCTGAGGACACATCGGCGCTGGGATAAAGGAGATACACACAGGTGCAGAGGCAGCGGGATGCACACCAGTGGTGTGGTGGGTGTACAAACCGGTGGTGAAGATAGTTAGAAGCACATTAGTCCTGGGGTCGGGGACACACACCGGTGCTGGGCTGGGCGCATACACAGATGTTGGGGTAGTGGGACAGTTTCACGCACTGGTGTTAAGGAGGAAACACACCATGCCGGGAGCAGGACACACACCTTTGTAGGGGTGAGGGCACATACCGATTATAGGCTGGGATTATACATCTATTCTGGGATAGAAAAACGCGCTGGTGCTGGAGTAGGGACACACTCCGGTGCTGGGGTGGGAGTACACTCTGGAATCAGCGTAGGGACGCGGTGCTTGGGTAGTTAGTGTCACACAGAAGTGTTGTGGGAGTGGGACATTTCTTAATGCAGGAAACCCATGTTGGTGGTAGGATGGTTGGAAACAAACCGGTGCTGGAGTGGGGAAACACAGAGCAGCTAAGGAAATTAGACACACACCGTTTGGGTTCGTGGGAACATATTAGTGCTAGGGTTATGGGAACACACATCGGTGCTGGAGTGGGTGTATACGAGTATACGCTAGCGCACGGGATGGGGCATAAACCAGCGCTAAAGTTGGGTTACTCGCCGGTGAGAGGTGGGGACACATACCGGTGCTGAGGTGGACTCACACGCTTGTTTTAGGTGGGGACACATATTGGGTGGGGACGTCCACCGGCGCTCTGGCACAGGGGTGGGGGCGCACAGGGCTTCAAGCACACACCTGTGATGTGTTGGGGACACGCACCAGTTCTAGGATTGGGGCACATGCCGGTGCTGGGGTAGGGATATACAGAGGAGCTGCAGCGGAATTAGAGCCCGTTACTGTTGCGGGGACGCACACCGACGCTAGGGTGGAAGGATGGGGTCAAAAACTAGCACTGGGGTGGGAAAGTACGCTGGAGGCACACCGGTGTAGGCATGGGAACGTACTGTAGAGACACCGATGCTGGGGTAGAAACGGACATTGGTGACATACCGGTGCAGGGGTGGGAACGTACATTGGAGACACACTAGTGCAGGGGTGAAAACGTACATTGGAGACACACCAGTGCTGGGGTAGGAACATACATTGGAGACACACCTGTGCTGGGGTGGTAATGTACACTGGAGACACATCGGTGCAGTGGTGGGAACGTACATTCGAGACACACCTGTGCTAGGGAGGGAATGTACACTGGAGACATAGATGTGCATGGCTGGGAACGTACACTGGAGACACACCGGTGCAGGGGAGGGAACATGCAATGGAGACACCAATGCTCAGGTGGGAACGTACATTTGAGGCACACCGGTGCTGGGGTGAAAACTTACAGTGGAGACACCGGTGCTGGAGTGGAACGTATATTGGAGACAAACCAGTGTTGGGGTGGAACGTATATTGGAGACAAACCAGTGTTGGGGTGGAACGTATATTGGAGATAAACCAGTGTACATTGGAGATACACCGGTGCTGGGGTGGGAAAAGAGTGGAGACACCGGTACTGGGGTGGGAACATACAGTGAAGAACTTACATTGGAGAAACACCGTTTCCGGGGTGGGAAGGTACACTGGAGACACACCGGTGCAGGGGTGGGAACGTACACTGGAGATACACCGGTGCAGGGGTGGGAACGTACACTGGAGACACACCGGTGCAGGGGTGGGTCCGTACATTGGAGACACACCGGTGCTAGGGTGGGAACACACACTTTTGACAAAGAGGTGCACGGCTGGGAACGTACGCTGGTACAGGGGTAGGAACATACGGTGGAGACACCGATGCTCAGGTGGGAACGTACATTTCAGACACACCGGTGCTGGGATGGAAACATACATTGGAGACACACTGGAGCTGGGGTGGGAACGTACATTGGAGACACGCCGGTGCTAGGGTGGGAACGTACATTAGAGAAACATCAGTGCAGGGGTATGAACGTACATTAGAGACACACCGGTGCTTGGGTGGGAACGTACATTGGATCACACCAATGCTGGGGTGGGAATATACAGTGAAGACACCGGTGCTGGAGTGGGAAGGTACATTGGAGACACACCGGTGCTGGGGTGGGAACGTACATTGGAGACACAGAGGTGCAGAGGAGGGAACGTACACTGGAGATACATCGGTGTAGGGGTAGGAACGTACAGTGGAGACAACGATGCTGGGGTGGGAACGTACATTGGAGACACACCGGTGCTGGGATGGGAACGTACATTGGAAAAACACCGGTGCTGGGATGGGAAAGTACATTGGAGGCAAACCGGTGCTGGGGTGGGAACTTACATTTTAGACACACCTATGTAGGGGTGGGAACATATTTTTGAGATACACCGGTGCTGGGGTGGGAACATACATGGGAGACACACCGGTGCTGAGGTGGGAAAGTACACTGAAGACACACCGGCTAAGGGGTGTGAACATACAGTGTAAACACCGATGAAGGAGTAGGAACGTACACTGGAGACACACCGGTGTACGGGTGGGAACGTACACTGGAGACATGCAGGTGCAGGGGAGGGAACGTACATTGGAGACACACCGGTGCTGGGGTAGGAACATACACTAGAGACACACAAGTGCAAGCTTGGGAACGTACACTGGAGACACACCGGTGCTGGGGCGGGAACGTACATTGGAGACACACCGGTGCTGGGGCGGGAATGTACATTGGATCACACCAGTGCTGTGGTGGGAACATACAGTAAAGACACCGGTGCTAGAGTGGGAAGGTACATTGGAGACACATCGGTGCTGGAGTGGGAACATAGAATGGAGAAACCGGTGCTGGGGTGGGAACATATAGTGAAGACACCAATGCTGAGTTGGGAACGTACACTGGAGACAAACCCGTGCTGGGGTGGGAACTCACTTTGGAGAAACACCGGTGCTGGGATGGGAACGTATATTGGAGACACAACGGTGCAGGGTTGGGAACGTACATTGGAGAAACACTAGTGCAGGGGTGGGAATGCACATTGGAGACACACCGGTGCAGGGGTGTGGACGTAATCTGGAGACACACCTGTGCAGAGATGGGAACATACACTGGAGAGATGCAGGTGCAGGGGTATGAACGTACATCAGAGACACACCGGTGTAGTGGTGGGAACTTACAGTGGAGAAAACGATGCTGGGGTGGGAACGTACATTGGAGACACACCGGTGCTGGGATGGGAACGTACACTGGAGACACACCGGTGCTGGGGTGGGAACTTACATTTTAGACACACCGGTGTAGGTGTGGAAACATGTTTTTGAGACACACCGGTGCTGGGGTGGGAACATATATGGGAGACACACCGGTGCTGAGGTGGGAAAGTGGCTAAGGGGTGGGAACATACAGTGTAAACACCGATGCAGAACTAGCAACGGACACTGGAGGCACACCGGTGTAGGGGTGGGAATGTACACTGGAGACATGCAGGTGCAGGGGAGGGAACGTAAATTGGAGACACATCGGTGCTGGGGTAGGAACATACACTAGAGACACACAGGTGCAAGGTTGGGAACGTACACTGGAGACACACCGCAACAAGGGTGGGAACATAGAGTGGAGACACCGATGCTGTGGTGGGAACGTACATTGGAGACACACTAGTGCTGAGGTGGGAACGTACATTGGAGAAAACCCGGTGCTGGGATGGTAACATATGGAATGGGAACGTACGTTGGAGACACACCGGTGCTGGGGCGGGAACGTACATTGAATCACACCAGTGTTGTGATGGGAACATACAGTAAAGACACCGGTGCTAGAGTGGGAAGGTACATTGGAGACACAGCGGTGCTGGAGTGGGAACATAGAGTGGAGAAACCGGTGCTGGGGTGGGAACATACAGTGAAGACACCAGTGCTGGGGTAGGAACGTACATTGGAGGCAAATCCGTGCTGGGGTGGGAACATACAGTGAAGACACCAGTGCTGGGGTGGGAACGTACATTGGAGACACACCGGTGCAGGATTGGAAACGTACATTGGAGAAACACTAGTGCAGGGGTAGGAACGTACATTAGAGACACAATAGTGCAGGGGTGGGAACGTACATTGGAGATACACTAGTGCAGGAGTGGGAACGTAATCTGGAGACACACCGGTGCAGAGGTGGGAACATACACTAGAGAGATGCAGGTGCTGAGGTGGGAACGTACATTGGATACAAATCCGTGTTGGGGTGGAAACTCACTTTGGAGAAACACCGGTGCTGGAATGGGAACGTACATTGGAGACACAACGGTGCAGGGTTGGGAACGTACATTGGAGAAACACTAGTGCAGGGATGAGAACGTACATTAGAGACACACTATTGCAGGGGCGGGAACGTACATTGGAAACACACCGGTGCTGGAGCAGGAACATACAATGGAGACACACAGGTGCAAGGCTGAGAACGTACACTGGAGACACACCGCAGCAAGGGTGGGAACATAGAATGGAGACACCGATGCTGTGGTGGGAACGTACATGAGACACACTAGTGCTGGGATGGGAACGTACATTGGAGACAAACCGGTGCTGAGATGGTAACATATGGAATGGGAACGTACATTGAAGACACACCGGTGCTGGGGTGGGACCATAGAGTGGAGAAACCGGTGCTGGGGTGGGAACATACAGTGAAGACACCAGTGCTGAGGTCTGAACCTACATTGGATACAAATCCGTGCTGGTGTGGGAACTCACTTTGGAGAAACACCGGTGCTGGGATGGGAACGTACATTGGAGACACAACGGTGCAGGGTTGGGAACGTACATTGGAGAAACACTAGTACAGGGGTGGGAACGTACATTGGAGGCACACCGGTGCAGGGGTGGGAACGTAATCTGAAGACACACCTGTGCAGAGGTGGGAGCATACGCTGGAGAGATGCAGGTGCAGGGGTTTGAACGTACATTGGAGACACACCGGTGTAGGGGTGGGAACGTACAGTGGAAACAACGATGATGGGGTGGGAACATACATTGGAGACACACCGGTGCTGGGATGGGAACGTACATTGGAGACACACTGGTGCTGGGGTGGGAAAGTACATTGGAGACAAACAGGTGCTAGGGTGGGAACTTACATTTTAGACTCACCGGTGTAGGGGTGGGAACATATTTTTGAGACACACCGGTGCTGGGGTGGGAACATACATGGGAGAAACACCGGTGCTAAGGTGGGAAAGTACACTGAAGACTTACCGGCTAAGGGGTGGGACATACAGTGTAAACACCAATGCAGGAGTAGGAACAGACAGTGGAGACACACCGGTGCTGGGGTAGGAGCATACACTGGAGACACACAGGTGCAAGGTTGGGAACGTACACTGGAGACACACCGCAACAAGGGTGGGAACATAAAGTGGAGACACCGATGCTGTGGTGGGAACGTACATTGGAGACACAATAGTGCTGGGGTGGGGACGTACATTGGAGGAAAACCGGTGCTGAGATGGTAACATATGGAATGGGAACGTACATTGGAGACACACCGGTGCTGGGGTGGGAACG
This sequence comes from Panulirus argus, assembly GCA_038088735.1. Classification (NCBI taxonomy): domain Eukaryota; kingdom Metazoa; phylum Arthropoda; class Malacostraca; order Decapoda; family Palinuridae; genus Panulirus; species Panulirus argus. The sequence goes on along the minus strand of JAYMFT010405940.1, from coordinate 26,722 downwards.
TACATTGGATCACACCAGTGCTGGGGTGGGAAGCATACAGTAAAGACTCCGGTGCTAGAGTGGGAACGTACACATTGGAGAGACGCCGGTGCTGGAGTGGGAACACAGAGTGCAGAAACCGGTGCTGGGGTGGGAACATATAGTGGAGACACCAGTGCTGGGGTGGGAACGTACATTAGATACAAATCCGTGCTTGGGTGGGAACTCACTTTTGAGAAACACCGGTGCTGGGATGGGAACGTACATTGGAGACACACCGGTGCAGGGTTGGGAACGTACATTGGAGAAACACTAGTGCAGAGGTGGGAGCGTAGATTGGAGACACACTGGTGCAGGGGTGGAAACGTACATTGGAGACCTACTAGTGCAGGAGTGGGAACGTAATCTGGAGACACACCGGTGTAGAGGTGGATACATACACTGGAGACATGTAGCTGCAGAGGTGGGAACGTACATGGGAGACACACCGGTGCAGGGTTGGGAACGTACATTGGAGAAACACTAGTGCAGAGGTGGGAACGTAATCTGGAGACACATCGGTGTAGAGGTGGATACATACACTGGAGACATGTAGGTGCAGAGGTGGGAACGTACATTGGAGACACACAGGTGCCGGAGTAGGAACATACAATGGAGACACACAGGTGCAAGGTTGGGAACGTACACTGGAGACACACCGCAGCAAGGGTAGGAACATAGAGTGGAGACACCGATGTTGTGGTGAGAACGTACATTGGAGACACACTAGTGCTGAGGTGGGAACGTACGTTGGAGACAAACTGGTGCTGAGATGGTAACATATGAAATGGGAACGTACATTGGAGACACACCGGTGCAGAGGTGGGAACATACACTGGATAGATGCAGGTGCAGGGGTGGGAACGTACATTGGAGACACGCCGGTGTTGGGGTGGGAACATATTTCTGAGACACACCGGTGCTGGGGTGGGAACATACATGAGCGACACACCGGTGCTGAGGTGGGAACGTACACTGAAGACACACCGGTGCAGGGGTGGGAACATACTGTTTAAACACCGATGCTGGGGTAGGAACGGACATTGGAGAAACACTAGTGCAGGGGTAGGAAAGTACATTGGAGACATGCAGGTGCAGGGGTGGGAACGTACATTGGAGACACACCGGTGCTGGGGTGGGAACGTACACTGGAGACACATCAGTGCAGGGGTGAGAACGTACACTGGAGACACGTCAGTGCAGGGGTGAGAACGTACATTCGAGAAACACTGGTGCTAGGAAGGGAATGTACAACGGAGACATATATGTGCATGGCTGGGAACGTACACTGGAGACACACCGGTGCAGGGATGGGAACATACAGTGGAGACACAAATGCTCAGGTGGGAACGTACATTTGAGACACACTTGTGCTGGGGTGAAAACATACAGTGGAGACACCGGAGCTGGGTTGGAACATATATTGGAGACAGACCAGTGTTAGGGTGGGAACGTACATTGGAGACACACCGGTGCTGGGGTGGGAACGTACACTGAAGACACACAGGTGCAAGGGTGGGAACATAGAGTGGAGACACCAACGCTGTGGTGGGATCGTACATTGGAGACACACTGGTGCTGGGGTGAGAATGTACATTGGAGACACACCGGTGCTTGGATTGTAACGTACACTGGAGACACATCAGTGCAGGGGTGAGAACGTACAATCGAGACACACTGGCGCTAGGAAGGGAATGTACAATGGAGACATAGATGTGCATGCCTGGGAATGTACACTCGAGACACACCGGTGCAGGGATGGGAACATACAGTGGAGACACAAATGCTCAGGTGGGAACGTGCATTTGAGACACACTGGTGCTGGGGTGAAAACATACAGTGGAGACACCGGTGCTGGGGTGGAACATATATTGGAGACAAACCAGTGTTGGGGAGGGAACGTACATTGGAGACAAACCGGTGCTGGGATGGAAACGTTCATTGGACACACACCGGTGCTGGAGTGGGAAAGTACATTGGATCACACTAGTACTGAGGTGGGAACATACAGTAAAGACAATAGTGCTGGAGAGGAAAGGTACATAGGAGACACACCGGTGCTGAGGTAGAAACGTACATTGGAGACACACCGGTGCTGGGGTGGGAACATAGAGTGGAGAAACCGGTGTTGGGATGGGAACATACAGTGAAGACACCAGTGCTGGGGTGGGAACGTGCATTGGAGACAAACCCGTGATGGGTGGGAACTTACTTTGGAGAAACACCGGTGCTGGGGTGGGAAGGTACATTGTAGGCACACTGGTGATGGGGTGGGAAAGTACACTTGAAAAACACCGGTGCAAGGGTGGGAACGTAAACTGGAGACACACCTGTGCAGGGGTAGGAACATACATTGGAGACACTAGTGCAAGGATGGGAACGTATACTGGAAACACACCAGTGCTGGGATGGGAACGTACATTGGAGACACACCGGTGCTGGGGTAGGAACGTACATTGGAAGCACACCGGTGCAGGGGTGGGAACGTACATTGGAGACACTAGTACAGGGGTGGGAACGTACACTGGAAACACACCAGTGCTGGGGTGGGAACGTACATTGGAGACACACCGGTGCTGGGGTAGGAACGTACATTGGAGGCACACCGGTGTAGGGGTGGGAACGTACATTGGAGACACCTGTGCTGGGGTGGGAACGCACATTGGAGATACACCGGTGCTAGGGTGGGAACCTACACTGGAGACAAAGAGGTACTGTTGTGGTAGCGTACACTGGAGACACACCGGTGCAGGGGTGGGAACGTACATTTGAGACACACCGGTGCTGGGATGGGAACATACATTAGAAACATCGGTACTGGGGTGAGAACGTATATTGGAGACACACCGGTGTTGGGGTGGGAAAGTACATTGGATCACACCAGCGCTGGGGTGGGAACATGCACTGGAGAAAAAGAAGTGCACGGGTGGGAACGTACACTGGGGACACGCTGGTGCTGGGGTGAGAACATACAGTGAAGACACCAGTGCTGAGGCGGGAACTTACATTGGAAACACACCGGTGTTGGGGTAGGAACGTATATTAGAGACAAACCGGTGCTGAGGTGGGATCGTACATTGGATCACACCAATGCTGGGGTGGGAACGTACATTGGAGACAAACCGATTCTGGGATGGGAATGTGCTTTTGAGACGCACCGCTGCTTGGGTGGGATCGTACATTGGATCACACCAATGCTGGGGTGGGAACATACAGTGGAGACACCGGTGCTGGTGTGGGAACGTACATTGGAGACACACCAGTGCTGGGTGGGAACATAGAGTGGAGACTTCGGTGCTGGGGTGGGAACATAGAGTGGAGACACCGGTGCTGGGGTGGGAACATACAGTGAAGACACTAGTGCTAGGGTGGGAACGTACATTAGAGACAAACCCGTGCTGGTGTGGGAACGCACACTGGAGACACACCGGAGCTGAGGCGGGAACATACATTGGAAACACACCGGTGCGGGGATGAAAACGTACATTGGAGACACCAATGATGGGGTGGGAACATGCACTGGAGACAAAGAGGTGCACGGGTGGGAACTTACACCGGAGACACACCAGTGCTGGGGTGGGAACATACAATGAAGACACCAGTGCTGGGGTGGGAACGTACATTAGAGACAAACCCGTGCTGGGGTGGGAACTTACATTGGAGAAACACCGGTGCTGGGGTGGGAACGTACAATTGAGACACACTGGTGCATGATGGGAACATGCAGTGAAGACAAATCGTTGCTGGGGTGGGAACGTACATTGGAGAAACACCGGTGCAGGGATGGGAACGTACATTGGAGACACACCGGTGCAGGGATGGGAACGTACATTGGAGACACACTAGTGCAGGGGTAGGAAAGTACGTTGGAAACACACCAGTGCTGAGGTGGGAACGAACACTGGAGACACACCAGTGCAGGGGTGGGAACGTACACTGGAGACACACCGGTGCAGGGGTGGGAACAAACAGTGGAGACACTGATGCTGAGGCAGAAAAGTACATTTATGACACACCGGTGCTGGGGTGGGAGCGTATATTGGAGACACACCGGTGCTAGGGTGGGAACTTACACTGGAGACACACAGGTGCAGGGGTGGGAACGTATATTGAAGACTCACCGGTACTGCGGTGGGAACGGAAACTGAAAATACACTGGTACAGGGGTGGGAACGTACACGAGAGACACACCGGTGCAGAGGTGGGAACATACAGTGGAGACACCAATACTGGGGTGGGAAAGTACATTGGAGACACCGGTGCTGGGGTGGGAACGTACATTGGAGGTAAACCGGTGCTAGGGTGGGAATGCACATAGGAGACAAAGAGGTGCACGGTTGGGAACGTACATTGGAGACACACCGGTGCTGGGGTGGGAACGTACATAGGAGACACACCAGTGCTGAGATGGGAATATACAGTGAAGACACCGGTGCTGGAGTGGGAACATACAGTGAAGATACCAGTGCTGGGGTGGGAAGGTACATTGAAGACACACCGTTGCTGGAGTGGGAACGTACACTGAAGACACACCGGAGCTGAGGTGGGAATATACATTGGAAATACACTGGTGCAGGGGTGGAAACATACATTGGAAACACACCGGTGCTGGAGTGGGAACGCACATTGGAGACACACCGGTGCTAAGGTGGGAAAATACTCGTACACTGGAGACAAAGAGGTGCATGGGTGGGAACGTACACTGGAGACACCCCAGTGCAGGAGTGGGAACATACAGTGGAGATACCGAGGCTGGGGTGGAAACATACATTGAAGACACACCAGTGTTCGGGTTGGAATGTACACTGGAGACACACAAGTGCAGGGGCTGGAACATACGCTAGAGACACACCGGTGCAAGGGTGGGAAGGTACATTGGAGAAACACTAGTGCAGGGATGGGAACATACATTGGAGACACCGGTGCTGGAGTGGGAACGTACATTGGAGACACGTCAGTGTAGGGGTGGGCGCGTACATTGGTATCACACCGGTGCTGGGGTAGGAACGTACATTGGAGAAACACCGGTGCTAGGGTGGGAACATGCAGTGAAGACACCGGTGCTGGGGTGGGAGCGTACATTGGAGACAAACCAGTGCTGGGGTAGGAACAAACAGTGGACATGCCCTTGCTGGGGTGGGTACATACAGTGAAGACACCAGTGCTGGGGTGGGAACGTACATTGGAGACAAACTTGTGTTGGGGTGGGAACGTATACTTGAAATACACCGGTGAAAGGGTAGGAACATACACTGGAGACACACCGGTGCTGGGGCGGAAACGAACACTGAAGACACACAGGTGCAGGAATGGGAACGTACACTGGAGACACACCGGTGCTGGGGCGGAAACGAACAATGAAGACACAGGTGCAGGAATGGGAACGTACACTGGAGACACACCGGTGCAGGTGTGGGAACGTACATTAAAGACACATCGGTGTTGGGGTGGGAACGTACATTAGAGACAAACCCGTGCAGGGGTGGGAACTTACATTGGAGAAACACCGGTGCTGGGGCGGGAACGTACAAGTGAGACACACTGGTGCAAGGGCGGGAACATGCAGTGAAGACACATCGTTGCTGGGGTGGGAACGTACATTGGAGACACGCCGGTGCAGGGATGGGAAAGTACATTGGAGACACACTGGTGCAGGGATGGGAACGTACATTGGAGACACACTAGTGCATGTGTAGGAACGTACGTTGGAAACACACCAGTGCTGAGGTGGGAACGAACACTGGAGAGACACCAGTGCAGGGGTGGGAACGTACATTGGAGACACACCGGTGCAGGGGTGGGAACATACATTAGAGACACACCGGTGCAGGAGTAGGAATATACAGTGGAGACACCGATGCTGGGATGGGAACTTACACTGGAGACACACAGGTGCAGGGGTGGGAACGTATATTGAAGACTCACCGGTACTGCGGTGGGAACGGAAACTGAAAATACACTGGTACAGGGGTGGGAACGTACACGAGAGACACACCGGTGCAGAGGTGGGAACATACAGTGGAGACACCAATACTGGGGTGGGAAAGTACATTGGAGACACCGGTGCTGGGGTGGGAACGTACATTGGAGGTAAACCGGTGCTAGGGTGGGAATGCACATAGGAGACAAAGAGGTGCACGGTTGGGAACGTACATTGGAGACACACCGGTGCTGGGGTGGGAACGTACATAGGAGACACACCAGTGCTGAGATGGGAATATACAGTGAAGACACCGGTGCTGGAGTGGGAACATACAGTGAAGATACCAGTGCTGGGGTGGGAAGGTACATTGAAGACACACCGTTGCTGGAGTGGGAACGTTTACTGAAGACACACCGGAGCTGAGGTGGGAATAGACATTGGAAACACACTGGTGTAGGGGTGGGTACGTACATTGGAAACATACCGGTGCAGGGATGGGTACGTACATTGGAGACACACCGGTGCCAGGGTGGGAAAATTCTCGTACACTGGAGACAAAGAGGTGCACGGGTGGGAACGTACACTGGAGACACACCAGTGCAGGAGTGGGAACATACACTGGAGACACCGAGGCTGGGGTGGAAACATACATTGGAGACACACCAGTGTTGGGGTTGGAATGCACAGTGGAGACACACAGGTGCAGGGGCTGGAGCATACGCTAGAGACACACCGGTGCAAGGGTGGGAAGGTACATTGGAGAAACGCTAGTGCAGGGATGGGAACATACATTGGAGACACAGCGGTGCTGAGGTTGGAACGTACACTGGAGACAAACAGGTGCTGGAGTGGTAACCTACAGTGAAGACACACCGGTTCTGGGGTGGGAACATGCATTGGAAATACCGGTGCTGGGGTGGAAACGTACATCGGAGACACACTAGTGCTGGGATAGGAATGTATATTTGTGACACACCGGTACTGGGGAGAAAACATACACTGGAAACACCAGTGCTGGGGTGGAAACGCACATAGGAGACAAACGGTGCTGGGATAGGAACGTACATTGGAGACATACCGGTGCTGGGGTGGGAACGTACATAGGAGACACACCAGTGCTGGGACAGGAACATACAGTGAAGACACCGGTGTTGGAGTGGGAACTTACATTGAAGACACGCCAGTGCAGGGGTGGGAGCGTACATTGGAATCACACCAGTGCTGGGGTAGGAACGTACATTGGAGAAACACCGGTGCTGGGGTGGGAACATACAGTGAAGACACCGGCGCTGGGGTGGGAGCGCACATTGGAGACACACTGGTGCTGGGATGGGAACAAACAGTGGAGACGCCCTTGCTGGGGTGGGTAAATACAGTGAAGACACCAGTGCTGGGGTGGGAACGTACATTGGAGACAAACCTGTGCTGGAGTGGGAACATACATTGGAGACAAACCTGTGCTGAGGTGGGAACGTACACTTGAAACACACCGGTGAAAGGGTAGGAACATACACTGGAGACACACCGGTGCTGGGGCGGGAACGAACACTGGAGACACACAGGTGCAGGAATGGGAACGTACACTGGAGACACACCCATGATGGTGTGGGAACGTACATTGAAGACACATCGGTGCTGGGGTGGGAACGTCCACTGGAGGCACATCGGTGCTGGGGTGGGAACATACATTGGAGACACACCGGTGCTGAGGTGGAAACTTACCCTGGAGACACACAAGTGCAGGGGTGGGAACATACCGTGGAGACACCGATGCTGGGGTCGGAACATATATCAGAGATACACCGGTGCTTGGGTAGGATGGTACACTGGAGACACACCGGTGCTTGGGTGGAAACATACACTGGAGACATATAGGTGCAGGGGTGGGAACATACAATGGACACACAGATGCTGGGGTGGGAAGGTACATTGGAGACACACCGGAGCTGTGGTGGGAACGTACGCTGAAGACACACCGGTTGCTGGGGTGGGAATGTACATTGAAGACACACGGTGCTGGGATGGGAACGTACACTGGAGACACACAGTTACAGGTGTGGGGACGTACACTGGAGACACCAGGGCATGGGTGGGAAAATACAGTGGAGACACTGATGCTGGGGTGGACGCGTACATTGGAGACACAACGGTGCTGGAGTGGGAACGTACAATGGAGACACACTGGTGCTAGGGTGGTAACATACACTGGAGATACACCGTTGCCAGGGTGGGAACGTACATTGGAGACACACTAGTGCTGGGGTGAGAACATATAATGGAGAAATCTGTGCTAATATGGGAACGTACATTGGAAACACACCGATGCTGGGGTGGTAACATACTTTGGAGACACCGATGCTGGGGTGGGAACGTACATTGGAGACACGCCGATGCTGGGGTGGTAGCATACACTGGATACACATCGGTGCTGGGGTGGGAACGTACAGTACATTGGAGACACACCGTTGCTGGGGTGGGAACGTACATTAAATTGGAGACACACTGGTGCTGGGATGGTAACCACCTACATTGGAAACACACCAGTGCTGGGTTGGGTACATAATGACGACACTGGTGCTGGATTAGGAACGAACATGGGAGACACATCGGTGCTGGGGTGGGAACGTACATTGGGGACAAACCGGTGCTGGGGTGGGAACGTACATTGTTGACAAACCCGTGCTGGGGTGGGAACGTACATTGGAGGCACACCGATGATGGTGTGGGAACGTACATTGGAGACACACCGATGCTGTGTGGGAACGTACATTGAAGACACATGGTGCATGGGTGGAAAAATGCAGTGGAGACAATGATGCTGGGGTGGGAACGTACATTGGAGACACACCTGTGCTGGAGTGGGAACGTACAATAGAGACACACCGGTGCTAGGGTGGGAACGTACATTGGAGACACACCGGTGCTGGAGTGGGAACGTACAATAGAGACACACCGATGCTAGGGTGGGAACGTACATTGGAGGCACACTAGTGCGGGAGTGAGAAAGTACAATGAAGAAACAGGTGCTAGGATGGGAACGCACACTGGAGACACACTGGTGCTGGGATGGGAACGCACACTGGAGACATACCGGTGCAGGAGGGGGAACATACAGTGAAAACATCGATGCTGAGGTGGGAACGTATATTTGAGGCACATCGGTGCTAGGGTGGGAACGTAGAGTGGAAACACACAGGTGCAGGTGTAGGAACGTACACTGGAGACACACAGGTGCAGAAATGGGAACGTACACTGGAGACACACCCATGATGGTGTGGGAACGTACATTGGAGACACACCGGTGCTGGGGTGGGAACGTACATTAGAGGCACACCGGTTCTGGGGTGGGAACGTACATTGGGGACACATCGGTGCTGGGGTGGAAACTTACCTTGGAGACACACAAGTGCACTGGTGGGAACATACATTGGAGACACACCGGTGCAGGAGTGGGAACATACGGTGGAGACACCGATGCTGGGGTCGGAACATATATCTAAGATACACCGGTGCTTGGGTAGGATGGTACACTGGAGACATACCGGTGCAAGGGTGGGAACATACAATGGGCACACAGGTGCTGGGGTGGGAACGTAAATTGGAGACACATCGGAGCTGGGGTGGGAACGTACATTGGAAACACACTGGTTGCTGTTTTGGGAACGTACATTGAAGATATACGGTGCATGGGTGGAAAAATGCAGTAGAGACACTGATGCTGGGGTGAGAACGTACGTTGGAGACACACCGGTGCTGGGGCGGAAACGTACATTGGAGACACACCGGTGCTGGGGTGGTAACATACCGTGGAAACACCGGTGCTGGGGTGGGAATGTACATTGGAGACATACCTGTGCTGGGGTGGGAACGTACATTGGAGACACGCCGGTGCTGGGGCGGTAACATACACTGGAGACACATTGGTGCTGGATTGGGAACGTGCAGTACATTGGAGACACGCTGGTGCTGGGGTGGTAACCTACAATGGAGACACACCAGTGCTGGGTTGGGAACATACAGTGACGACATCATTGCTGGAGTGGGAACGAACATGGGAGACACATCGGTGCTGGGGTGAGAACATACATTGGGGAAAAACCGATGCTGGGGTGGGAACGCACATTAGAGACAAACCCGTGCTGGGGTGGTAACCTACATCGGAAACAAACCAGTGCTGGGTTGGGAACGTACATTGGAGACACACTGGTGCTGGGGTAGGAACGTACACTTGAGACACACCGGTGCAAGGGTGGGAACATGTAGTGGAGACACACCGGTGCTAGGGTGGAAATATACATCTGCGCTGGAGTGGAAGCACACCAGTGATGAGTTGGGAACGTACATTGGAGACACCGTTGGTGGGTTGGGAACGTACATTGGAGATACACTGGTGCTGGAGTGAGAACGTGCATTAGAGAAACCGGTGCTGGGGTGGGAACATACATTGGAAACAAACCGGTGCTGGGGTGAGAACGAACATTGGAGACACACCGGTGCTGGGGTGGTAACGTATACTGGATACACCGGTGCTGGTGTGGGAACGTACAATACATTGGAGACACACCGGTGCTGGGGTGGGAACATACAGTGACGACACCGGTGCTGGGGTGGGAACGTACATTGGAGACACACCGGTGCTGGGGTGGTAACGTATACTGGATACATCGGTGCTGGTGTGGGAACGTACAGTACATTGGAGACACACCGGTGCTGGGGTGGGAACATACAGTGGCGACACCGGTGCTGGGGGGAACGTAAACTCGCACTAAAAAGTCTCTCCCCCCCCAGGGTCCTTTGTATTTGGAAATGATCACACTTTGGAGACGTAGGGCAACTCGGTGTGGTTGGTACGTCTAAGTGTGAGCTGCATCCCATAAAGGCATAATAACTGCACTATACAATTCATTTGTCATAGTCCAGAATGAGGTTGGAGAGAATATAACATCATACGTAAAACCGGTGACGATTTGCTGCAATGGTGTTCAAAGATTAATTGGAATAAAAGAAAAAGACTTGCATCTTATGGGTTGGGTTGCCAAATAGGACAATAATGCATAATTTGCTTAGCTGAGGTGACACTGGAGCAGACTCGAAGAATATGAACCTGACGAGTCGGATATTCTGTTAATTTGCAATGAAAGTAACTTCGAACGACTTACTTTGTCATATGATTATACGATGACAGTGATCTACTTTATCTCCATATCACCTACACCTGATATGGTGTGGTAACAGACAGACATGGAACATGTCAGCTGATGATTCGTGCTGATATCGAAATAAAGCATTGCGAAGCAATGTGGTTTAAGTCCTGTTATGGGTGTGACACTAAGTATGGCGACTGTCACAAGCAACAAGGAGATTGGACGAAGGCTTGGCATTTTTCCTCATACCGCAGCCTTGTGGGTCAGGCTGCTCTATGGGACTGGCTCCCTCACAGACAAGCCCCGGAGCGGTCGGCCTCGCTGCACAACACCCGAAACAGATGGGCGCCGTCAGTGATGCCATCCGTGACAATCCCTTTACTTCCACCCGACCATACACGCCCAACTTCAGCTCCACTGTGCCACTCAAACAGTTAGAAACAGGCTCTACAGTGATGACGTGCATGGCCGTAGACCTGCAAGGAAACCTGGGCTAACTGAATCGTGTGGAGTTTGCACTAGAATATGCGGACAGACCACCTAGCTACTGGGAGAACGTCATCTTGTGCGATGAGAAGACTTTGCACGGATGTTGAAATTGTGCCGTACGTCTGGCGCAAAATAAATACAAGGTAAATAGTCGCTCTCTCTCTCTCTCTCTCTCTCTCTCTCTCTCTCTCTCTCTCTCTCTCTCTCTTTCTTCCCCCCCCCCACTCTTTCATACCAGCTGTCTTGATTCCGTATCTCTCCCTAGCAATCTCGAGGGTACAACACATACTTCAACAGTATTATTAGAGTACATTGCACTCAATCAGTGGTAATAATGTGATCCAGCTGTTCCAATAAATGCATGTTTCGTAGTAATATTTCAGTGCCAATGTTAACAGGACCTCGGTTATTACGAACCAGTGTTGACAATAGCCCATTTTTGGTATCATTTATTAATACAGTTTCAACATCACATTATTATCATTACAGTTGTGTTAATATACACAGCTAGTATGAGAGCAATATCATATTTCTTTCTAGCCCCACCATATCGTGCTGAAATTATTACCCTGCAACTAACTTTTGTCCATGTCGTCTGGCAGTACATGGCTGCATGCTTAAAATATTTAGTGTGTCTTGTGGTAAATAAGTTTTGCCTGAACAATGTCAGCAGCAGTTATCCCCATTGAATGACTGTCATTCATATGATTACTTCTATATTATCATATTACTCTCCTGTCGATGATGCACAGTGATTCACACGCAGTTCAAACGCCAGAAACGAGTAATTGTACTACCTGTCAACTATCAACGAGGAGAGCAGGCCTACCAACACACGCCAGGCATCACACATAGTGATCAGAATTGATCGTCCATTGTTTTATATTGTATCAGCGAGAGAAGGGGCAGAAACTTTTTTGGTGCGAGTGTACATTGAAGACACACCGGGGCTGGGTTGGGAACGTACAGTTATACTGGTATAGAGAGACACCGGCACTAGGGTAGAAACGTGCACTGATGCTGAAGTGAAGGTACACGGGTGCTGGGGTCGGAACGTACGCTGATGCAAGAGTGGAGACACCAGTTCTGGTGTGGGGACACACCTCAGTGATGAGTTAGGTACACACACTCAAGATCTGGGATAGGTACATAGTATGCTGCTGGGATGAATGAGACACACACACACCGGCGCTTGGGTGGGGTCACACATGAATGCTTGCTTGGGACATACTGGAATTGGGTTGGTGGTGACGCACTCCTTATGCTGTGCTGGGGATACAATGCATTGCCAAAGTGAGGAGATACACCTGTGCTGGGGCTGAGACACAAACCAGTTCTGTACATGGGATACACACGGGTGCTTAGGTGGTAAGTGCACTCTCCGGTGCTGTGGTGGTGAGTAGTCACCCTGTGCTGTGGAAGAGAGGTGCTGGTGTTGGGTTATAAACAGGTACCGGAGTAGGGATACACACCGGTGTTGGAGAAGGGACACACACCGATGTTTTGATGGGTAGTAGTATACACGCCGGAGCTGGGATGAGGATACTCTCCGGTGGGGAGAAACACTGGTGCCGGGTTAGGATGTGAGCATCGGTGTTAAGGCACCGATACGCTTGTGATGGGTACACACGCCGGCGCCGCGCAGGGGACACACTTTTGATGCGGTGGGAGGGGCAAGCATTGGGGATAGGGTTCGATCACTTTCCATTGCTGCAGTGAGGAATATTTGGTTCTGGGGAACACACACACACCAGTGCTGGAGTGAGGGCACTCCAGCTCAGGGGTGAGCACACATAAGGGTGCTTCGAAGGGACACACTCAGATCCTGGGGTAGAGACGCAATCTTTGCTGGGTTAGGAAATCTCTGTTACTGAGTTGGGGACACACACTAGTGATAGGATAAGGATATATACCGGTTCAAGGATAGAGACAAACATCGGTGCTTAGGTATGACAACATACGGGTGCTAGAGTGGAAACACACGCACCGGTGGTGAAGATGTGGACACGCTGGGGGATATTTTGATGCAGATCAAATGCACAACTAAGCAGTCGTAATGAGACACACACCGGTGCTGGGGTCAGTAAAAATACGAAAGAAAAGATAGTGGGGCTGACACTAGTCCTGGGATGGGGACAGACATCAGCTCTGGGGGTAAGAAGACACACCGGTGCTGGGGTGATGACTAACCGGTTGTAGGTAGGGGTTGGAGGAACTTAACAGTGTTGTGGTAGTGGGTCACATACCTCCTCAAGGATAGAGGGAAACGTTTTTGCTAGGGTTCATACACGTACCATTGCTGGGGTTGGCAAACTCAGTGGTGCTGAGGTGGGGGGACACATGTGTGTTGGGGGGGTAGGAACACACCCATGCTGGGGTAGAGAAACAAGCTGTGCTGGGTCTAGGACACAGACCGGAAGCGGGATGATGAACACAAACCGTTGCTAGGTCGGTGGGACACACGCCGATGTTGCGGTGAGAACACGCAGGCTTTGTGTTTGGGACACACGCCGCCGATACTGTTTTCGGGAGCCACACCAACGCTGGGATGGTGGGGATACACAAATGTGTTGCGGTGATGGGACAAACAGCAATGCCTTGGTGGGAACACACACGGTTGCTGGGGTTGGGACACATGACAATGCAAAGGTGGGGACAGACACTGGTGCTTGGGAAGGAACACACTGGTGCTGGGAGCCGTGAACACTTCGGAGCTGTGATGGGAACACAAACTGTTGCAAAGATGGTGTAACACACGCTAGTGCTTGGGTGGAGCTGGGCTGGAGATATACATCGATTATAGGATGGGAAAATACTCCGGTGATGGGGCAGGGATAAACTCCGGGGCAAACACAGGTGTTCCTGTGGGGACACAGCACATGGATTTTGGGTTTGAGGGACACACACACCAGTGTTGTGGTAGTGGGTCATATAACAGTGGTGGGCGAACACACTAGTGCTGGTGAGGTGGGGACATCCACCAATGCTGGATGATGACGCACATTGGTGCTTGGATGGGGACACAGAGTAGAGCTGGGGTGGGGAGAGATATCAATGCTTGGGCGGCAAACCGGTGCTTGCAGTGAGGATAATCTCTGGTGCTCGAGTGGGGGCGCACACCAAATGATATGCTGAACACACACTGGCGCTGGGGTGGTACCACACCGGTGTTTCGGTGCTAGGGTGGGGACATACACAACTGCTAAGGTGGGTATATACACTTCGGTGCTTGGGTGGGGACACGTTTGCTGAGGTGGAGGGAACGCAGACCGGTGCTGTGTTAGGGTTACATGCCAGTGTTGTTGTGATTTAGGCTGAGGACACAACGATGTTGAGGTGCAGAAACAGACCAGCGTTGCAGTGAGGACATTGCTGGTTCAAGGATAGGGACACACATAAATTTGGTTGGGAACATAATCAGGTGTTGGGTTAGCAAGACTCACCGATGCTGTTTTGCGGACCCACGTTAGTGCTATGGTGAAGAGCCGGTTCCAAGGCTGGAGACACGCCTGTGCTAGGGTGGTGACACATTCAAGTACCGTGGTGGTAAAGACATGCTGCAGTCCTGGGGTAGTGGAACATAGGCAACGGTGCTGCTGTGGGTACTCACACCATAGGCATAGGTGGGCATACACACCGGCACTCGAATGGGGACACACGCTAAGGGTACACATATCAATGCTGGGATGGGGAAATACTTATACTGAGGTGATGAGGACGCACGTCGGTGCTGGGGTGGCGGAGACACATCGGAGCTGGGCTGGGGAGAGACACTATTACTGTGGTGGGGACACTCTCATCGGTGCTGGGATGGGGAAACAATTGTGTTGAGGTGACGGAGACACACATTGGTGCCTTGGTGTCGGGGTCTCGCAAGTGCTGTGCTGTAGAAACAAACCACGACTGGTTGGGAACACAGGTGATGGAATGAGGTCACAAGCTAATGATAGGGTGAAGACACACCAGTGATGCGGTACCTGGGTTCGGACTAACACCACTTATAGAATGAACCTCACCAATCTACAGGGTTAGGGACATACGTAATATGCGGGACACCCATGCTGGGTTTGAGTACCACACTACTACTTGGGTGGGAAAATACTTGAAGTGGGTTACCGGAGACGCGCTCCAGTACTAGTGTGCGGATGAACACCGATATTGAGGTACGGATACACACATGTGATGGAATGGTGTTAGGGCGAGAGTATACACTGATGGTAATAAACTGGTATAGGAGTAAGGACACATACACATACATTGGTGCTGAGGCGGGGATTCACTTGTGCTGATGGTGTGGATACACACCAATGTTGTGTTGAGACCACATATCTACTCTGGGTTGAGAAAACATCGGGGCTAGAGTGGGGACACACACTAGAGCTTGATTTGGCACACACACCAATGCTGGGGTGAGGATACCAACCAGTTAAGGGAGCCGGACAAATACTGTTGGTGGGGTAGAGAAACAAGCCTTGCTAGGGTTCATAAGTTCACGGGCGCTGGGGTGGGGACGCACACAAGTGCTTTGGCAAGGACAGACACTGGTGCTGTGGTGGTGAGGTCAGACTCCGATGTTGATCAGTGGACACACACCGGTGTTGCGGTAGTGGGAAGCAGACAACGTTGTTCCCCTGGGGAAACATGCCAGTAGTGGTGTGGGGATACACAGCAGTGATGGGCTAGGAACACCCATCAATGCTAGTTTGAGCAAACATACCAGTGCTGATGTGAGGACAGGCTCCGGCACTGGAGTAGGGACACATACCAGTGCTGTGTTGGGAGCAGACACGAGTGTTCGGGTTGTGGAACTCACACAGGTGGGGACACATCCATACCGGGATGGGGAGAGCATTCACACCGGTGTTGGGATGGTGACAAACCGATGATGGGATGAGGATACACACTAGTGCTGGAACAAGGACGCACTTGTAGGTATTGGGATGGAGACACACTTTTTCTGGGGTGATGCGGACACACACGTCGGCACTGGGATGGGCACACCTTTGTGCTGAGGTGATGGGGGGACTCAAGCAGCTGCTGGGGTGGATCACATACCTCTGTGAGTGAGGACGCGCCGGTGTTGAGGTGAGGATGCTTACTAGTTAAGGGGTGGGGTTACAACGGTGCTTGGATGGAGACATACTCAGGTACTAGGGTGAAGACACGAACCTTGCTGTTTTAGGAAAACTCACCTGGCTGACTTGGAGGCACACACTAGAACTAGGTGGAGTACGCACACAGGTACTGGGATAGGGACACACCACTAGTGCTAGGGTGAGGATGCATAGCGGTGCTGATGATAAACATTGGTGCTGTGGTAATGAGGGCAGACCCCGCTGTTTGGGTGGGGACTCACTCCGGTGTTGGACGCTGTGTTATAGGCAACGTTGTCCTTGTGAGAAAACGTAGTGCTGTTGTGGGGATGGAGATACATAATGGTGTTTGTAAGGAGCACAGAATAGTGCTATGATGTGGGCACATATCAATGCTGAAATGAAGACACATTTACATGCTGGTGTTGAGACACACATAGTTGGTGTGGCAGGGACAGACAAGTGATGGGGTAGTGGGATACACCGGTGCTAGGGAAAAATACAATGTTGAGGTAGTGGAACGCAAGTGGGAACGTACACTGACAATGTGGTGGAAAAAGAAAACAGTTTAGAGGGGGTGAGACACACCGGTGCTTGAGTTGGAACACACACACATCGGTTCTGGGGTGGGAAACCACACCAGTACGAGGATTAGGTTAAACTCCGATGACGTAGTGGTAAAAGATCGGTGCTGAAATGAGGACACGCTTGTGCTGTGGGTTTGGAGACACACACCGTCACTATGATATGGACAAACACTGTGATGCTGGGATGGGATCACACCTGTGCTGAGGTGATGGAAACATACACAGGTACAAGGAAGGGAGACGTGCCGATACTGTGTTAACACACTGATGCTGCGGTAGGGACACACACACAGGCGCTTTTACTGGAACACATGCTAGTGCTTGGGTGAGGACGTTTCCTAGTTCAGGGGTGGGACACACATTGATGCTTGGATGGGGACATAATCAGATGGTGGAGTAGAAACACAAGTCTCTCTTAGTGAGGATAATTCGCTGGTGCTAGGATGAGGACCCTCACAGGTTCTGGACTGGAGACGCATTGGTGCTGGTGGTGAGGGGGGGTGAAGAAAAACATAACTTTATTAGGGTAAGGACACACTACCGATGGTGGACACATCGGTGCTGGTGAAGGAGATACACATCGATGCAGAGGAAGTGGAACGGACACCGGTGCTGGGGCGAGTACACAGACTAGCGGTGGGTTAGTGAGACATACGTAGATCAGTCCTAGGGCGAGGATACACGCCAGTGTTGGAATGGCGACACACACTATTGCTGGGGTTGGAAACTACACCGATGCTGGCTGGGGTGGTGACAAACTAGTTGTGGGGAAGACGTACACAGGTGTTATGGCAGTGGTCACATACTAGTGTAGGGATGGGGACATTCTAGCTCGGACGGTGACACACACCAGTGTTGGGGTGGGAAATACACGTCACACCGATACTGGGGTGGATAATATATCGGTGCTTTAGTGGTGAAACACACTAGTGCTGGGGTAGGAAGACATACCTGTACCGGTAGGTACGACACAAAACCACTAGTAGGGTAAGACAACAGGTTTGGGATGGAGACATACACACCGGTGCTGGGGTAGAGAGGTAGTGGCACAGAGTGTTCTAGAGTTATTTGGGAACATACGCAACGTTGCTGGTCTGGGGACACACGTGGGTTATATGGAGGAACAAGCTCCGACGCTTAGGTTGGGTTACATATTGGTGCTGAGTTAATGGGGACACACACCAATGCTGAAAAGGGAACACACACTAGTGCTGGAATGGGGATATGCACTGTTTCTGTGACGGTGGGATCCATACAAATATCTGGGTGGGGACATATACTGGTGGGTGCTGGAAAGATGGACACACACACCACTGCTGAGATAAGGACACACAAATGTATTGGCGTCGTGGACATACGCCCATGCTGAGCTGAAAATCCTCCCACCCTTATGTGTCCCAACCCACCGGTGATGGGAGGTGGATATACACCGGTGCTTGTGTCGGATAACAAGCCACCGATGGGATGGGGATACATACTGGTGCAGAGGTGGTAACACACATCGCTGACATGGTGAGAACACACACCAGTGCTGGGATGGGAAATCACGCAGTGCTGGGGCGAGGAATCACACCAGTGCGGGCGTCGAGACGCAAAAATAGTTCCGGGATTGGGACAGTGTTACTGAGGTGGGGACGCACATCAATGCTGAGGTGGGGACACTCACCGGTGCTGAGGTAGATGGACTGACACCTATGACGAGTGAGGATACACGCTGGTGCTAGAAATGGAACTCACGCACAGTGCTGGGGTACGGTCAAAAGGACTGAGGACACACCAATGATGGGGTAGGGACACGCACACTGATGTTGAGGTGGGTACGTACTGGTACTGGAGTGGGAACATGCACTGGTATTGGGGTGTGGACATACAGTAGTTCTGGGGTGGTTAACATTGGCGCTGGAGTGGGAACACACATTGGTGCTTGATTGGGAACACGCTAGTGCTGGGGTGGGGACACACACTGGAACTGGGGTGGGGACACACACTAGTGCAAAGGTGAGGACAAACGATGGTGCTAGGGTGGAGAAACACTGGTGCTAGAGTGAGGACTCACACTCGTACTGGGGTGGGAACACACACTGGTGCTGGGATGATACACAACTGTGCTGGATTTGGCAACCACGCAGTTGCTGGAGAGTGGACACACACCTTCGCTGGGGCGGGTACGCACTGATCCTGCAATAGGTACACAGGCAAGTACTGGGTTGGGGACCGACTGGTGCTGAAGTGGAGACGCACAATGGTGCAAAGGTTGGGACACACACCGCTACTGGGATGGGGAAACACCCCAGTAATGGAGTGGAGACACGCTGGTGCCGAGGTGGGGGCAAATTGGCTCTTGGGAGAGGACACACTATTGCTGGGGTGAATACTTCCCTATGATGTCTTTCATGTCAGTCATTTGTAGTTAAGTATATAACTTCTATTCACTGATTTAATGTCGTAGTCTTTTTTATATACATATATCTTACTCTAATAATGAATAATAATTTTCTCATTTTTCAATTTTAAGGTTCTTGTCAAAAGACACATATCTAGTGAAGTATGTAAATCACTTTACATTTTCTTGTAAACGTTTGTTGGTGTTCGTTAAACTCCAGTCAATTATTTCTTGAGGGTATTTTGGCTGAGTATCATTTTGTATGTCGTCTGTCTGCCGTTCATGGACAATAGTGACCACAGATGTCATGTGACTGAAGCTCATGTTTGGCAAGTGTTATGATTGATTATTGCAACCTTTTGATGACCAGTGATGTAGTTCATCAGCTTGTATGTTATACGAGGGTTCACTTGGAGTGAATGCTTTACCGTTCCTGTTATTACAGCATTTATAGGAGCTACCGAGGCTGTAAGAGACTGTATTTTCATAACTATTTGAGTTCGTGCGTTGTAAGGTACACTGGAGTCTTCGTTCTTAATTACTGTTGGTAGGGAGGCTACACTTCTGCAGGTGTAAGTACACCTTAGGGGCACACCAGTGTGAGGCAGGGGAGTAGTGAGGTAAGCATTGTTCATCTCCAGACCGTCTTTAGATTTCTCTTTCCCGTTAACCTTCTATGGACTACTGTTATCTGTACTGCTATAGAACTATAGAGTAATGTATCATTTACCGTGGCTCAGAAAAAGTTTGTGTAAGAAAGGCAACAAGAAATACTACTATATATATGTTTATATATTCCTGACACCAGGATTAGAACCGCCGTCTAACTGTGTGGAAGCTAGAAACTACAGACTAGGCTCTGGAGCTCTGTAACCTGGTAATTAGCTTTTGTAACTTCCACACGAGTTGGAAGCGGTTTGAATCCCACTGTCAGAAGGATTTTCGTATGTTCTGCGGAAGTGCAACTCCACTGCGAGGCGAAATGGCTTTTCACGACGCTGTTCTCCTTTCCCGTTCGCCGTCGATGATTAAGACTCGAAGATGACTCTGGCGCGCGGTACAGCTACTTGCAGGCAGAGTCTATTAGCACGGGCCACCTGTGACCAAACCCGTATAGGTTCAAATCCTGGTCGCGGCAGCTTACCCACAGTTGTTCATCCTTCTCTAGGGGCTGGTCGATAGAATAGGTAATTTGTACAAGAAACGGTGTGTGTGTGTGTGTGTGTGTAAGCATAAATACATAGGAGTAAAGACATGGTACATATATACATAGGTTAAGAGACGGGGCAACACGAATGTAATCACACACACACACACACACACACACACACACCGTTTCTTGTACAAATTACCTATTCTATCGACCAGCCCCGGACTCCGCCTGCAAGTGGTTACAGCGCGCGCGAGAGGTCACCTTTGGTGATACTACACCATCATTTTCAAACGGAAAAGAGACGCTCTCGTTTAGAACCTCTCCATCATTTCCCTGCTCCTGCTTTGAGTGCAGTCTTCAAGCTGCAGGAGCCCCATAATGGGTCCTGATATTGTGGAATGATAATATATGTAAACTATATGCCATCAGTTTGTAATGATAATATCGAATACATTTGTTGCTGCGAAGGTTAAGAGAGTTTGTGGTTCTGGTTCTCTGTACAACTAAATATTTCCGTTGCTCTCCATATTCCACTGACAAAATTGCTTTTTCTTTTTCTTGCTCTGCCTTATGATCTGCTTGTATCGTCTCTTTCGCTATATATTTTTTGTGCCCTGCAATACGTATACGTTTACAGTGAATACCATAATTGCGTTTTCTGTCCTATAGAACACTTGTACTCAATCACGTTTTTCTTTGTTTTGTAGAATTCACTTTCTGTCATCTGATCGTATTTCCAAATACTGTGGCTCCATTAGTATGTGGGTGTCTTCATCGTTCTCCGCTCCTCGTGATGTGTACACTGTTTCTAAAATCAGTATCGTGTTATATCAATGAGATTTGTCTGCTGTTGTGTAGTAATTGGCCACAAGCCTTGACTGCTGGGTGGGTTGGCGCACCCTGGCTGTTTTCGCTATGATGCTGGGTGGAAAGACTTAAAGAAGAAAGACGATGACAGAGGAACAAATGAATGGTTTGAGGTGAGGGAAGGAGAGGAGGCATGGAGGAAGATGTTGTGTGTGTCTGTGTGGTTATGAAGGTGAGACATGTGGCCACAGTTGTGGTGCTGACAGCTGCTGCTGCTGTTTCTGCTGCTGTTGGACTTCTAACTCTACTCAGGACATATCAACAAACATTTAAACTGTTTACCAACACACATGTTATGTCTAAGAGTTTATGGACTATCACACAACAGATTACACTCTTTAATTAAGGGCAATTAGAATACTCTACGTCTACTTTTATCCATCAAATAAACTAAAACATTTTAGGGAAAGACACATTTTCCAACCGCGTACAACAGACAGTTCGGCGCGACGTACGCTCATTGTGAATGTTCTCGTTTTGTTCTGTTCGGTCATGGGAACGTGATATACAGTTAATGTTGTGCTATATATTGTATCAGCAGAAGCCAGAGAGTAGGATGGCTGCCTGTTGCTCTCAGTGGGGACACTGTGAAAGAAAGTGATTTGACAGTCAAGCTGTTAAAGCAACGCTTGGTCGTCCCTTTCCCCTGAGTGAACCTTTACATGAACCAAGGAAGAACATTTGAACATCCACACTGGGAGGGCGCCGCCCTAAAGTGAACGTTGTACACTCGTCACATTCAGAAGACACTATTCTAACACATTTATGTGTGACAAATGCTACTCTACTGTGAACATTTATTCAACATCATTATTGGTACTACAAATATTTAGGAAGAATTCTGTATTGCTGGGAGTTTTTATGATTATCACGCTATAGGTTTTTACTTAGTCTCTTCAAGAGATAAACGAATGATTCTTTTGGTTGAGAAAGAGAGAGAGAGAGAGAGAGAGAGAGAGAGAGAGAGAGAGATTGTTTTCTATAGTTTACTTTCATAAAAATTTTCTTTTTCAGTGAATATTCCGATACGTTAACGTTCCTCGTTGCCTGTTTACCATTTTCTCTCCGTTGACGGCTGTGGGTAGCCGGTGGACCGTCGCCCAAAACTACATCACTGTTTCGTTCTAAATCTTTTCCTACGCTGTACCAAAGAATATCTTATTTTGCAAGTTGGTATTTGCATCACGTGTGTATAAACATACTAATTTGCATATACATTTAAGATCATTCCCGACTTTCACAAGTCACTCCATTTCTCATTGTATACCTTTCTTATTCTAAATGGAATCTCGTCCTCATGTTTGTCTCATGTTTACACACTGTAGCCGACATGGAACGGGCAGAAGCATGCCCCAGTCATGACCACCTTGGATGAATGGTTATATAATAGGGTTAGAAAACAAAATATAC
Organism: Panulirus argus; assembly: GCA_038088735.1. Lineage (NCBI taxonomy): Eukaryota > Metazoa > Arthropoda > Malacostraca > Decapoda > Palinuridae > Panulirus > Panulirus argus. Next base: position 3,655 of record JAYMFT010405940.1, on the reverse strand, counting down.
AGGAGGGATCAATTTAGAATCCTCCGGTTTTTTTAAAGACCCGCCTTTTGAAGATGGAGAGAGAAAGAAAGAAGACAAAAAGAGAAGCAAGAGTCCCACACCTTCGCTCTGTGAAGTAAAAAGGAGGTGTCATGATAGTTAATCCCCGTGTGACTGGTCCCCACACACGAACTATGGGAAGCAGCAGCCAGACGAGTGCCGCCGGTTCAAGGTACGCATAGGGGCCAGGAAACACACACCGAACTCACAAAAGCCGTGGCCAAAGTAATACCTGTAGAACACAGAGAGGGGAAGCGACAGCGGGGCCAGACGGAAAGGGATGGTCGAAGAGAAGTGATACCAGGAGATTTAATAAGGCTAGAGACTTTCTAATCGACTCTGACTGGAGTAGTACTTCAGTGTTCGGCGAATGAGGTTCCTGTAAACACAAAACAGCTGCTAACAAGAAAAGTGACTGTTGCGCCTTGTAGCATCCCCAGCTTTTGTTGGGAAACAGATATTGCTAAATTCTCTATGCGTGAATTCCAAGATGGAGTGAAGGAAGCGGTAATGGTCAAAATGTCTACGTTACTGCAGGGTTACACTGAGATATTGTGAAGATCAATGGTGAGAAATAAGTGAGCTTTAGAAATGGCTTAGAAATTGTGTTTTGGCTCTGTTCATTTTAACCCGATTTCCGCTTCCTCATTCTTGTTGTTGCATGGATCTAGAATTTTGTGGGGAAATACATTCAGAGAGAGAAAAAGGACGATTGTCGGATGAGGAAGGGAAGGAAAGTGAACTGAAGTGTGTAAAGTGGAATCATCGGCCTAGGAATGACCAGAGCTGGGAGCAGAAGAAAGTTCATCTGTGGAGAGAATATAGAGGGCAGGTAATACGACAGATCCTTGAAAAATGTCATTGCTCATACGTTAAAAGGGAGACGTTGCTCCATCAGTGACTCCCTCAATGCAATCGCCAGAAAGAAATCTAGACAGAGCGAAGCAGGAAAGCCAAAGGGAGGAAGTAAGCAAAAACTTGTGCCACACTTTGCCATAGGCTTTAGAGATGTTGGGAGCCACGACAAAACACTCGATAAAATCCCTGAGAAGAGGACTATGGGTAAGTCTCATAGGAGAGAAGGTCATCAGCAGGCGTTGGAAAGTCTGCGGGTGATCTACGGTGTAAGGGAGTGAGGCTCCAAACGTCTAAGAAAGTGAAAATCAAGGAGATGGTAGAAGACTTTGGTTGTGTGAGAGGGATAGGGCTCCTGGATAAGGATATGGCATATATATATCTACCATAAAACGCTACTTAAACTTTGGGGACAAGTCGTGTATACAAGAGTAAAATTCCTTAAGACTTTCAGACTTAGAGGTTTGGACTGCTGCTGAGATTACGTATAGATTAAGCAAATCAAGAATGTATACTCAAGGGCTTAAGTTTCTTTCGCCACCTAGATAGACAATAGAAGGAAGCCAAAATGGTGAAGGTGTCAGAGTTGGTGATAAATGTGTTTTCATCTCCTTACTAATGACGAGTACTATCTGTAAGGCACAGGTAGCCTTGGTATCGGCTGAACCATGAAAGACAAAGAGACGATAAGATACTGATAGGTTTATACGTAATGAAGAAAAAACTTATCAAGTTATGTTAAATCAGTGTCACGTGACTCAGATCACAGAAAGGTGCTGGCTAAATAAATGTCAACAAAACCAAATGCAAAGAACATCTATAATCGAAGATCTAAATATATCAAGGACATAAACAAAGATTAAAGACTAAAATAAGTTTTCAGTAACCTGAAGTAATAGAGAAGAAACATATAGAGGTGAATGAAACTACTCCACGTAAACGGCAAAACTAAAACAAAGAAAAAGTCATGGTTTTGAAAAACATGTAAATAGACAAAAAACCAGAGCATGGTAAAATGAAGACGTAAATAAGGAGGAGCAAAAATGAAAATGCAAACATTTAGAAACTGGATGAAGACAAGATAATTACAGGGCAATTAAGCTATTTAGATGCTCGAATACAAAAGCTATAAAGGATTAAGAGGAAGGCCAAAAAGGGAGTCTGACAAGGTATTGGACAAGATCTTTAGATTAATTTGGCCATAAAAGACCATTGTCAAAACGTGTTAGTACGATTAGAGAAGGAACCTATCGATGAGAGGTATGGTCTGAGGCTCTGCTTAATGTGAAAGAAAACAAGAATAAGGTTTGGTTGGTAGAAGTAAATGAGGAAATGGAGGAGAACTTAGATGAAATCCATATACGACCTGATATAAATACTAAAGAAGTGGAAAGACTTCACAAAGAGAGGAGAAACGGAGAGGCACCACAAGATGATGAAATACAAATAAAGATGATTAAAGAAGATGGTCCAGACACGAGAGAATGGTATAAAACCTATATTCACATACTTCAGAGAAGTAGGAACAGATGCCATCAGACTGGCAAAAAGGCTGTCATTTCTTCATTCTATAAGAAGGAAAAGAAAGAGAAATTACAGGGAGATTGCAGTGTAATCCCATACATAAGATAGGTATATGAACAAATCATATAACATCGACTGAGTACGCAAGATATTACCAACACGCTTTCCACTAAACAGAGAAAACAGTGAAATAGCTTTTACAATAAGATCATACTGGAAAAAAGAGGAGCCTGGCTTTCACAGAAGTGAAGGAAGCTTTCGACAGAGTTAACCGAAACAAACCAAGAAAGACATTGAAAGACCATCACCTTAGAGATGATATGAAATTTATAACGAAAATAATAGGGAAAATAAGGAGACTGAGAGCCAGTGGTTTGAAGTAAAGCCCGGAGTCAGACAGGGGAGAGTACTGTCCTCACGTGTATTCATCATATGTAGAAAAACGTCTTAGGGAGTAATGCACAAGAGAAGATGAAGAGATAACATCATCATACGCTGATGACGTAGGTAGTATAACCGAAAACGAGTCAGACTTAAAGGAGGCAGTGGACTGGTGGTCAGACTGTGAAAAGAAACGTATGAGAATCAGTCTGAAGTAAAACTTAAGTGTTGAATATTACACGAAATAAAGAAGACTGTAACATATGCATAGACAACCGCCAGCTACAACATGTGAGTAATCATGAATACTTAGGAGTAATAATTGATGATGAAAATGTAACACCAAATGGAAACAGACAACAAAATTATCAAATACGTTTGACACTTCAGATGCTATACCCATCCTACACTTCGCTATACTGAAAGACAAAGATATAACATTTAGATGCAAAACAATACCATGTACCACTATCTTAAGACCAAAATGAGTTCGCAGATCCAGGCTGCCGAGATATTGGCACTGAGGCTGAAGTTACAGGAAGGGATCAGATGATAAACACCAATTTAAGAGAGGTTTTGAATGTTACAATATTTATCAGAAGTTATGAAAAAGTGCAAAATTTGGTGGTACAGCTATGTACAAAGAGTGGAAGGCATGAGATATGCCAAGAAGTGTCTGAACTAGACCCCTAAAGGGATGTGTTCAGCAGAATATCCTAAGATGAGACAGACTGAGGGTGTCGAAAGCTCCTATTGAAAACTGTTCAAGAAAACAGACACCACAAAGACAAGAACGCGTACACACACACACACACACACACACACACACACACACACACACACACACACACACACA